>JAOVYW010046952.1:0-15278 GCA_025775045.1 Hiodon tergisus
CCCCCCCACCGGGGGGTGAGAATCCCATTGGCGACTGGGAGAGAACCAATCTCTATATGTTTGCGTGAGGGTTAAAGCTCTGTGACATACTGAAGCAACTTGCTTTTGGAAAGCAATAGCCTCTGAACATCAGCTAATGGTAAGTGTATCACCAATATTTTTCTGTTTGAATAATAGGATACCTTTTAAATCTGTGGAAATACAGTTAAAATCTTTTACAATACTGTACAATGTTCATATATATCAAATGTATTCACATGTCTTAAAGATATTATGGAGGAAAAAAAAAGTCTTACACGTGGACGCAAGTCTGACCGATTACTATTGACCGCTGGGGATTTTAGTTTTTTTGGGGGGAAAAAAGTTTAGAAATGCACTAAAGAGTTTTCGCAAATTTCCCTTTTAAAATGTTCACTTTTAAACGGTCTTGATGCATTTCGCTTTTACAGATGGCCAAGTGTTTGAATAAATCAAGGGGCCACAAGTAATACTGTACTGACAGGAGCTGGCAACATGCCAGTCAGAGTGTTGTTTTCATCCTCATAGTGCATCTTTGATGTTTAGGAAGATTAATTTAACTGAAGAATCGTTTAGTGTCACAATAATTGTTATATCTGATTCTGTGTTAAAAACCTAGGTATAAAGCATACAGTTACACTCTGTGTACTTTTATCCTCATCTAATCTTGTGCCCAGATTCCCTTTGCTGCTGTATTGAGGAAAATCGTTGACTGACGGTATGATGTGGCCAAAGCTTAAGTGGCTGATTGTGATCCAGCTCTTGCTGACAGACTATGCCAGTTCCCAGACAAGCATCTTACCCAGTCAACTACTGCATAACATAGTTATGAAGGAGGAGGAGAAAAAACAAGAACAGATGTCGATCCTCAATGGATCTCCTCTGAACGATGGCCTCCAATGGAAGTCTAAGGAAGAAGTCTTGGTGCTAAACGGGGGCCGTAAGGAAAAGGAGATCATGGCTCAGTCAGCACAAAATCTTGTGGAGACCGTCACAGAGATGCTTCAGGGCAGGATGCCTTCGATCTCCTTGCAAGACAAAGTCAGCTGTAAGGAACTGCTGGGTGCTGCCACCCTGGACAAATCCCCTGCTCTTTTCCCCCGAGAGCTCCTGGGGCTCACTCTGGTGCCAGTATTGGTGGCTTCTGGCTGCCCTCAGGGGGCTCAGACTCTGGTGCTGCAATTGTACGAGCTACTGGGTGTGGACGACACTAAAGAGCTTCTTCTCGATTTAGAAGATCTGATGGAAAGGAGACGCCAGCACAGGGCTACTGCTGCCCTGCTACCCACGGCTAAGGACCAGGAGGAGCGCCATCTGCAGGCCATCATGTTCAACATAGAACAGCTGGCCAGTTCAGGGGAGATTTTAGGATATGACACGAGAGGAAGTGGAGATAAGTGGCCTAGGAAATGTCAGGGCTGGACCAAAGTAAATGGAACCTTACTATTAGGAGAGGTGGTTGACGGAGAACGAGGAAGGACAGAGGCGATGCACACCTGTGAGAACCTGGGACCTCAGTGTGCTGGAGTGTCCCCTGATGAGAGTCCTGGCCGGTACAGAGCCATTTTGAGGAAGGGGAGCAGCATTGTGCCCTCCACAACCTCTGAGTGCTGGATTCATAAGTGCATGCTTGATCAGGAGAAGAGCTCAAGCCCCAGGCGTATCCGCCGCAGCCCACAGAGCAACTGCGTCAACAAGAGGGAGGAGCGCGTCTTCAATGTGGTGGAATGGATTCCCGCCGTTAGCACACTCTACAGCTTGGGAACCGCTGTCTACTATGCGTCTGTCAACTGCTCAGAAACCGCCAAGGAGAGGGCTATTCTTAGTGCAGTAGACCTAGGCACTGATGCCCTAATGGCTGTTACAGGAGGCACCGCAGGAGTAGCAGGCTATGCGATGGGGGCTGGTGTCAAGACCGGCGTGAAAGCCGGGATCAAGTACCTCCTCAACACCATGAAGCAAGAGGACCTAATTGTAAACCAAAACACCTGGTCCACGTTCACCACAGATCAGTAGTGTGTTGTCTACTTTTAAACCAGGCCCTTTAATTTCAATCAAAACAATCAGTTCATGGACTGGGTACTGTCCCTTGCTCCAGATGCAGATTTTTAGTGATTTAGTCACCTCCTCATCTTGGTCCTGGAAAAGCTCCAATTGAGTCAGGAATTTATAAAACACCAACTAATTGATTGCTAAACCATTTCTTTACTTTATTAAGTTAAAATATATCTAAGGAAATTCGTTATATGCCTAAGGGAATTGGTGGGACTGTAAAGTATTGGTTTCATATTAGACTTGAACTATTTTGTGGTGCAAATCCACGAATAGTACACGAATAGACAAGACAGATGGGTATTCAAGTATTTGACTGAGAGAAATATTACAATCCATGCAGACAACCTATTGATGGCTATGTTCCCTTGTCAGTATCTTTCCAAATTACTGAAATCATGAAGGGGGAAATGTTTTCCTCATAAAGCATAAACACAACTGATACCGTTTTCTAAATAAACACCAAAACTGGATTTTCATAATGTATTATTACAAATTTCTCTTTGAAATAACTGTACTTTTATTTTTTCCAGATATATAGTTTTAGTGCAGGACCACATCGAAAGAGTTTGTACCACATTTCAAACAATTGTAGGTGTCATACCTTGCTCCCTCTCAAAGGAAGAACTGAAACACCACAGAAAAGTGTAAAACAGACAAGTAATTGTACCTCTCACATACTCCCATGTGGTCTCAGTAAAGTTAGGCTATTAGAAAAGCAACTACATTTGTGAATTGTTGGTTGGAAATCAATTCAATAAAATTATTTTGATGTTCTTATTTCAGGTTTTGACTTAGTCAGTCAGTTTCATGTCTTACAAAGAAATTGCCATACTGTGGCTTCACAACAAACACTGTGCTTTATTTATGTATTGATATTAGAACTAATTTGTAATTATGTATAATTACTCATTAGACATGGCATGGCATGACATCTGCAAATGTTTAACTTTTTTGTTACAAGATGCTTTAGTAAAAAAGTAGATGTAGACAATCTTATCGAGATGTATATCACTAACAACGGCCCCAATTCTGCAATGATCGAGAAAACTTTAAGTTTTAATAACAAGAGACGGTAAGTGTTCACAACCTAATAAATGAATTTTGTCAATGCATTTGTATTGACACGTGCTATTTGAAGCAACTTAAAACTGCTGCTTAAGGCAAAACAGTTTACCAGTTCACAAAACAAAGCATTCAAAAGTCTAATTGTTATTTCATTTGGACCAAAACAAAACATCTAAAACCCGCCAAAAGCATTTAATACAGTTGTATCTAGCGTATTCGTATTTTTTTTTGTAAATATCTTATTTATTTTATTCATAAAAAGAAACTCAATTAAACACAATTATGTAAAGTTTTGATTTGTTCCCTGCCTCTATTTAGCTATAGGGTATATTTCATGTGCATGGCGGAAAACGAAATTACTGAATTTGTAGCTAAATGATAACATAAATATAATTAATCTAATCTGGGACTCCACTCTCAAAAATTGACTCTTAAATGGCTGGTCCGAGAGTTCATCATCAGAAATGCTGGCAGCATGTGGGCTATCCAGTAGTATCTGTGTCTTAAATATATGATGTATGAATATTTAATTGTTGACACAAGGCTATAAAGGACGGGAGCAATATTCCTATTTTAGGAATAGTTCTACTTGCAGATTATTAACTACAGTAGAGGAACGTGATGCACTTCTTTACTTAGTTAATCTTGGTTAAAAGGCTGTTGGCCCTTTTGTACACAGAGTTTCATTTTTTGGTTTTGAGGGCACCAAAAGTTATCTTTGGTCGTGTTTAAACATTCGTTTGTTTTTTTCTTTCAAATTTGAGACTTGAATGAAACGAGATTTCATTCGGGGTTTTTTAAAACAGCTGGTCTTAACTGGGTGTTAACTGGGTGGGGGGTACAAACTACCACACTGGCCTTCAGACGGTGAGTGACGGCGGGTGCCTTTCTGTATGCTGAGGGAGAGAGAGAGGGAGAGAAAGGGAAAGAGGTCGCTGTCCTCATACAGGTTGACAGCTAATTCAACCAAATATAACCTATAAAGAAATAGTAAATTAACTGAAAAGTTTTTTAACAGTTCGTTAGTTTACCATTAACATTACATGGAATTTAATGAAAGATTTAACTGTGGACGATTATTTTATTTGGCACTAGCATATATTTCTTTCAGTTTCAATTGCATGATGGTAAAAAGAAAACAAATGTTGCTACAATAGCTATAAATGGTGATTTGGAAATGTTTGTAATTTGTGGATGTGATTTATTAAATTTTCAGCAATATATATCACCATTTTTTTTATTAATAATTATTGTAGTTTTTTTAATTAAAAATTCCCTTACCCCATATAATGTGCTGACCTTAAGGCTTTGATATCGAACCACTCAGGGCCTCTGGCACCTCCACTCCGACTTCAGTAATTATCTCAAGACTTAACCTCATGCATTAATTTAATAATTATTGGTCTTATAATAGAATAATATTACTAGGAAGTGGCTTTCATGGAACAAATGTTAAACATCAGGGTAGTTCAATCTTAACACGGAATTCTGAATAAACTGCTCAATGCACCCAGACACTCATAGTCTGCAGTCTGTAGGAGCCATTTAAAAAAAATTTATATTGTATTGTTATATATCTTTGGTTTGTGGATCTTGGGCTGTCACTCTTCTTGTGCACTAGGTCACTGTCACATATCAGGTGGATGGGTAATAGGTGATTAGTGATATTAAGGCTGAGCCCACTTGCTATGGAAACCACCATGGTGGTCAAATGACAACCAAAAATGAATAAATACATTTAAAGCCAACTTTAGCAAACTTTCAGTACTTTACAATTTGACTTCAATCACCAACGTTTCCATTACCACTGCCAGGATAACATAACTTCCTGCTTTTCGACAGGTGCCTTGTAATGTAATGTAATGCAATCTCTCTGTTTTTTTGTGTGGTGAAAGAAATAAATTATTATTGGAGCGTAATGATTGCTCAGTAACAAAAAATATACTTAAATATTTTTTTTTCTTCTAAACAATCTGTTGGTTTCATTATTTAGTTTAGTTTTTGTTCACAGAAATGTGCACAGGAATGTCTTTTAATAGGATTAATAAATTATATTTAATATAACTCCTGGGATCGATTAAACAGATCATCAAATTCCATTCCAGAATTCACTAGAAAAAAATCGCACAAAATTAATCATTGTGGTCTTTTAAATTCTATTTCAATTCAAATGCGAGTCCAACATCGATTTGTGCACCTTGTTTGCCTCTGCTCACTTTCGATACGTAATTTCTAAGAAATCTGCTAACACTCCTCATCAGTTTCTAAATCCGCTGTTCTATGACTTTCTAACCCCCTCTGCTGAATATTATTGGACTAAACCACTCATTCCCGCTCTGACTGACAAGCAATCTAACCATTCATAGCTCATTTCAAGGCGTTTCGCGACGTCTTGTAGCCATTGTGGCTCCGATTCATAGTCGAAAATCATATCACTTTGAAACAAAATGGTTCCGGTATAATACGTACGTTGCCAACCACAGTGACGAAACCAAGGTTGGCCAAGGGAGTGACTGGAATGTCTTTTTAGAAAATAGAAATTTACAACGTTTAATAATGCCAAGTTCAATGGCCGTTGAATTTTGGTTTGTTTTACTACATGTTTTTGTCTTTACTTGCATAAGAAACCGTTGCGAGATCTAAAAAAGGGAACCGGTTTGGATAAAATTACTCGGTGAAAGGGCAGTATATTTCAGGCAAGTTGTTGTCGTCCTTTAGTGTTATTTCAGGGTTTGGCTACCTAGCTATTTAAATATCTTTTCATTACCGACGATGTTTTTGTAGTCTCTGCTGTAGTTCCACAGAACAAAACATTCAATCGGGTACTTTTGTCATGTGCAATTTTTAACTAAACAAATATTTTACTTTCTAATTGTTTTCTTGCGAAGTGATTTTTTCTCCCGTGGTAAGAAAATCAAACCCATATGCCGCGCAATATTTACATTTTAAATCCACCACAATATTTATATATATATTTATAATATATTTATTTATGTGCCTTTTCTCTGACGAAAATATTTGTCGATATCTTTATGGCTTCGTTCAAACTACCTATGTGTATTATGTGACGAAGCTTTGGGTGTCGCGGCTGAAGTTTCATAAAATACAAAGAAGCAAGTAGCGTGCAGCTAATTGTATGTCCTCCTGAGAAATGTGTGAATTGCGTATTATAATAATTGTTTGGGTCTCTGTTGTTTTCTCGTCACACTTGTTGTTTACATCTCCCTTTTCTGCCTGCAATACCAACAGGGTTAACGATGACTCAGTGGGATCAGCTACAGCAACTGGACTCCGTATACCTGCAGAGTTTAGATGAGCTCTATAGCAGAGATGAGTTCCCAATGGATGTAAGGCACTACTTGGCTCCCTGGATTGAGGGCCAGAACTGGTGAGGGCATGTCATACACTTTTAATTACCGTAACGCTGAACTGTATCTAGGTGCTCCTTAAATTTGATGCAGATTAGGATAGAATAGGATTACCTTTAATCTCAGTTCAATATTCTGTAATTTGTATGTGTGTTAAATTTTGAGGAAATTAACAGAAACTAGATTAACTTAATCCCTTCAGGAAGAAGGAGCTGGAGTACTTGTTAAAGCATGGAAGAGGTCATTGGGCTGAGCCTGAGGTAGAACACTTGCTGTACCTTTGACCTAGCTTCATTAAGGAATGTGAATATTGTAATTAGCTAAGGGCTAGAGAATTAAAAATGACACCGTATAATAAAACAAATAATTAAGAAGAACATTTGGCTGATTAGTAATTATGGAAAACACAACATTGATTAAAAATAGGTCAATGGCATATAAAGATGAATTGCACTTATCAAAAATTAAGCTAAGATGAAATAAGGTCTATTTGAACTTGAACTGGTTTAGAGTACAGTCCAATGCCACTGTGTTTCTGTCTCTGCCTGTCAGGAATAGGGCGTATGAAGACGCATCCTTGGCTAGCGTTCTGTTCCAGGTGTTGCTAGAGAACTTGGACATTCAGCACAGTCGCTTTGTGCAGGAGGGCGAGTCCTTCCTTCTGCAGCGGAACTTTCGGCGCTTCAAACAGAACTTCCAGGTCAGACACCACCTTATATACCACCTCTTTGCCAGACCCTACTAGTCAGATCATCTGACTCCTACCAGGGTCGGAGGATTGGTGCTCTATTTCAGCATGATGCATGCATGTATGCAAAGAAAATGTATATTTGTGAGTCAGCATATAGACTGTTTTTTAGAATTTGCCCACAGGACCGCCTTAAACTCATTTGTATTTACTAGGTGCTCTCCTCTCTATTTCTTTTTTTTTGTTTAGCAATGGGCAATTACATTTGTAGTATTCTAAGGTATTACCTGAACTGAATCTCCCAACTATTCCTTCAGACCGTCGGTACTATGAAAAAGTAATGCAGACTAAGCCACGATATATTTTCTTTCCTTTCAAAATATTCAACATGATCTATTACAAATGTTTTAAAACACCCCTTGGTTCCTTTACTAAAACATAATCTTAAAATATATGTTTTTAAATCTGTTTTGAAACCTGCTTTTCAGATTTATTTGCCAAATTCCTGATTAAATGGTTTTGGTGCACGCAAATATGCATTATCACTCTTTTGGGTTAAAATGGCCTCAGTAGATACTATTCAGCATTATTCTTGCATCACAAGAGAATTGCCTTGCTTTTCTACATGTGATCCATAGTCGTATCTGCTGTCATTCTCACAGAAATATCAGGAACAGCCATGTATCCTGGCCGGTATCATCTCGTGGTTCCTGAATAAAGAACAGGAAATACTGCGCTCTGCTCAGGTGGCTGAACAGGTAAATGAAACAAGCAGCAGCAGTAATGAATCATACATCGATTGAGGAATATAGGAAAATAACATTCTGACCTGCATGAATGTAAAATGTATGCAGATCCTTCACAGAGCACTCTTTATATGGTTTTATGGTTATCAAACTTTGGCTGCTGTATTTTGGAACCTCTTCCCCCAGGTGCAGCAGCTCCAGGTCCAGCAGAGCCCCACCATGACAGATAGCCAAAGGATTATTGATTGCAAGATGCTGAAGCTCCAGAACAATGTGCAGGTATGCCTTGTCCCCCCTTGTGTCTCTGGTCATTATCCAATTTAATTTCTCTGTTACTTTCACTTGTCTCTAACAACTATTTAAACATTTGAACCTAATTGCATTTTTGCTGGACTTGAGGATGTGCACGTACTAGTGCATATGTAACTGTAGCAAGTAGCATATGTAACAAGTTGTATATTTTAACTTGGTTTAATCACCACCAAGTCATTAAAATATATAACTAAAACTAGTGCTATCCTATTAACATCAATGTTACAGTGAGTAACATTTCTGGGGTCACTCTTAATTCATATTAAATTATCACTGCGTAGATTCATTGGTCTAAATGGGAGTTTTGATTGGACTTGGGAGGTCAAAGGCTATAATTACATTTTTAGTAATTGTGTTTGTTCTAAATAAAAAGAGCCTTTTGTCCTTTGTTTTTGGTGGTGTGCAGGAAATGGAGCATAATGTCAAATCTTTGGAAGAGCAGCAAGACGAGTTTGATTTCAAATTCAAAACACGCATGATGGAAGGTAGTCTTGTCAACGCATGTGTCACTTTCTTTTAACTATTTCTGTCATTTCAAAGCATCTGCAAATGATGTTTAGTCCTGCGCTGTTATTTTTTAACCAACGGTCAAATCACTCTTACGTTTTGATATTCACCAGTGAATAAGTTAACTTTTTCGTTCTCTCACCCCTTTGATTCCTGACTGCTTTATAACCTAGAGTTTTTCAATTAATGGAATATTCAAAAATAATAAAGTGCTATGCTGTGTTTCAAAGTTCTGCATTTGACTGTGGCAGTGATAATCACAGTCAGTTTAAAATTTAGTTTTAAAATGTTATTTTGCAAAATTTGCGACAAATTATTTTTGCTTTGTTTGCTTTATACTGTATGTGTCTATTATTGTGTAATTTTGGCTCTGGGTTTTCAGTTTTTTTTGATTCCCTATGGAACATGCAATCTTTTCAGCGCTATAACATATTTGATTGGATTTTAACAAACTGTTAAAACAATTACAGTTAAAGATAAAATAATCTTAAAGTAAAAACATGCACAAAGCGATCTGAAACATGTTAAATATTGTATTGGTCCTCAGTGATCCGGTTAGACCAGGAAGTTCCCTATTGTTTCAGCTGGCTGTGGTTTTTCCACAGGGAACATCAGCGAGGAAGAGAAGATGATCCTACAGGTCCTGCTCAATAAACTGGACAGTGCCAGGAAGGTTAGAAGTTTTCTCTCAGATGCCACGGGCCTTTCTGGATGCCATCTTGGCACTCCAGCGAAAAAAGAAAAACATTGCTGCTTTAGGCAAAGCATTTAACGGAGAAGAATGGCAGCCCAATTATCAAAGCAGGATTAAACACCTTCCCAATAAAGTGTTTCTAATATCGCAGTAAACCGTGAACATTACTTTAATTTCATTTTGTGTACTGTAATCATTACTATAGGGTCCAATAGATCTGTTACAGTATATCTCATATTCTTGTCAACATTAAAAAAGAACTATCATTGTCACTCTGTTGTCATTTGGGGTTAACCCAGGTGCTTCCTTCCCTGCGGTACAGTATCACGTTCCTCATGCTTTTCTCTCCCCCGCACAGAAACTGCTGGCCACCATGGGTGTGGTGTTGGACATGGCTGAGGAGCTGCTTGTGGTGTTGGTCAGGGAGGAGCTGGTGGCATGGCAGAGGCGCCAGCAGAAGGCCTGCATCGGAGCCCCGGAGGACGTCAGCCTCAGTAAGCTGGAGAGCTGGTACATCCCATCTTGCTTTTTCACCTGTGTCTGTTCTGCCAAACCTGATTTAAAAAAAAAAGTGTGACAGCCTGAAGACAGGCTGTGCACATCACCCTGGTTCCTGACTGCACATAGGTTCACCATAGAGGCGGAGTGCCTCTTCCAGCTGAGGAAGTTCTTGAAAAAGGTGGAGGAACTGTTTGGAAAGGTGACCTATGAGAACGACCCATTCAAGACACAGAAGCCAGTGCTGCAGGTCAGAGTGGACACCTTACTCACAGAGCTGCTCAAGAGGTAATGTAGAGTGGGGCTTCCGACACTTGTGCGAAGCCCTGCAGGGTGTAGTGTACTGAGAGAGCTTCCTGCAGTGCTGATGAGCAGACCTTGTCTGTGTTTTAGTGCCTTCGTGGTGGAGACTCAGCCCTCCATGCCCCAGGGGAAGGGGCCTTTGGTTTTACGCACCAATGTGCAGTTTTCTGTAAAAACCAGGTAAGTCAGGACTGTGTTGTGGTGGTGTTTTTACATTTATTTATTTATTTTTTAAAGATATTTTGCAATGTTGGGTGTGATTGACATTGAAGTCCCGTTCCACCTGGCAGTGGGGACGGTTTCGGATTTCCAGATTGCCTTCCTCTGTGCCACCCTTCACCCTTGCCAGCTTTCTGTCTCTTTATTCATCTGTATGTATTAGAGCTGTCACATTCAGATTCTGACTTGATATGGTATTCAAACGAGAGGACAGTTGGAATTGTTCCAACGTAAATTTATAGGTTAAATAGGTTGTTGTTTAGCCTAAATGGTTGCTCAAATTAGCCAATTACTTCATGTTCCTAGCACGTAATACAGAATAAGAAGCTGTCTATGAGCGCTTATGATCTGAAACTCTAGCTAGAAACTTGAGATGCAGATTTATGTAGAATTTATTTTCCTATGGCACTTTTTAGCCTACTTTATTAGCCTATTATTTGATGTTTATGGTTCATAAGCAAATGTTGCCAGGTTTTTCCAAAGTCTAGCATGGGGTTGTCCCTTTATAAATACATTTTTTAACGTAAAAGCAAAGCACATACCATGTGTGGACACTTTGTTAGTAGATGGTGGCCCTCTTTTGAACATTAAGTACTAAAACATACATACAGTGGATATTTTGGATTATAGATTCGGATGTTAACTTTTTTTAAATTCATATGTTTAAATCTCAATATCTGGTCCAAGTGACAGCCCTAGTGTGTTATATATGTTGATGCGTGTGTGGTTTTTTCTTCTTCTTCAGGCTCCTGGTCAAAGTGGCTGAGCTCAACCACTCAATGAAGGTGGAAGTCTCGATTAACGGGTAGAAAACTGTTCTGCTGTTTTTTCTCATTCCTTTACTCTTTGATGGCACTAAAGTTGACATACACATGTAGTATGGATTTAGATGTTTTTGTTACAGGATTATTGAATAAGTTTTGTTTGATGGCAAGTTCTTGTTCTGGAGCGTAGGTGTTGCATTTCCCTGCTGAATTGGTGTCTTTGTGTTTCAGGGATATCCCGTCGGAAAGAAGGTGAGCGAGTTACTAATCTGGTCACCAACTGCTGTCTAGAGCTGTATCGAAACCCAAACCCACCTCCCCTTCGCCCCCTTGCCTAGGAAACTGAGTGTCTGCTCTTTAGAAGATGCTAGCTTTCTCATGGTGGTTCACAACAGTGACTAGTTGTCTGCTTATTTACATTTTGATACATGTTTTGAAGACAAAGGTTTTGTGTCGCCATTTAGTGGAACGTCTTAACGACTAGCATGGGAGCTCACGTGACGGCCTTATTCTGCAGGTGCCGGCTGTTCAATATTTTTGGGAACAGCAGTAGGGCTCTGAACCTGTCTGAAAGCATGAACGGAGGCATGGTGGCAGACTTCAGGCATCTGGTGAGTGGGCGGGTTAATGGCAGATTTCCATTTGGGGCGGGGATTTCCATTTCACTCGTTTATTTGTAGGAGGTCATATGATATAAATGGTTGGTGTTTGGTTACAGTTTTTTTTTTTTTTTTTTTGTGGGAGGAATATTGCATTGTGCCTGCAGTGTTTTGGCTGACTGTCTTCACCTCTGAGTATCTGTGCTTTTTAGACCGTCCTTAAGTTTTTCAGATTACGTTTGTACTATTTTTTTTTGGTTCTCTTCCCTCTAGACACTGAAGGAGCGCAAAAAAGGAGTGGGCAAGGGGATGAACAATGTGAGTCCACGTCCCTTCACTTACATCAGTGGCACACACAATGTCCATACAACCATAAGTCCAGAGCTGATTACGAGCTACCTGCACACTAACTTTGCACTAGTGTATCATTAGTCCTGGGTTTAGTGAAAGCTGTTAAATGACCCACTTTGTGTCCCATAGTCCTCACTGAGCGTGACTGAGGAGCTGCACATAATCAGCTTTCAGACTGAGTTTGAGCTGCATGGGCTGTCTGTCACACTGAAGGTGGGTCTTCCTGTCAGTCCATGCTTTCTTATTTGCCCTTTTAATAATTGAGAATAGTGTTTCTATGTGCTATGTTTTCTCACAAGGCCAGAAATGTGCTGTGATGTATAAGTAGGTTCACAGACTTCTGTTGTACCCTTGGTTATAAAATATATATAAAATATAATATAATTGCACTGCTCAAAAAAATTAAGGGAACTCTTAAATCAAACATCGGGTCTCGATGAACGAAATATATTAAAGATCAAAGTCTTTACTGTACATTGTGTAATTCGTTGAGAACAAAATTACCTAACAACGGTCAATGGAAACCAAAATCTCCAGATGATTGCAGGCTGGATTCAAACTCAAAATCAAGTAAACACTGAAATCACAGGCTGTTTCATCACGGCAACTCATAATGTGACTCAATAGTATGTATGGCCCCCACGTCCCTGTATGCACTCCCGACAACGTCTGGGCATGCTCCTGATGAGACGGCGGATGGTGTCCTGGGGGATCTCCTCCCAGACCTGGATCAGGGCATCACTGAGCCCCTGGACAGTCTGTGGCGCTACTGGGTGGCGTCGGATGCACCGATACATAACGTCTCCGAGGTTCTCAATTGGATTCAGGTCTGGGGAACGCGAGGGCCAGTCAATGGCATCATTGCCTTTGTCATCCAGTAACTGCCTACACACTCTTGCCACATGAGGCCAGGCATAGTCCTGCACCAAGATGAACCCAGGGCCCACTGCACTTGCATAAGGTCTGACGATGGGTCTGAGGATTTCATCCCCGTACCCAACAGCAGCCAGGGTGCCGTTGACTAGCACGTCAAGGTCTGTGCGACCCTCCAAGGATATGCCTCCCCAGACCATTACTGACCCACCACCAAACCGGTCATGCTGGATGATGTTGCAGGCAGCATAACGTTCATCCCGGCATCTCCAGATTCTTTCACGTCTGTCACGTGCTCAGTGTGAACCTGCTCTCTTTGGTGTTCTCTGGCAAATGCCAATCAAGCTGCACGGTGCTGGGGTGTGAGCTCAGGTCCAACTAGAGGACGTCGGGCCCTCATGCCACCCTCATGCACACCAGTAGCCCGCTGGAGGTCATTTTGTAGGGCTCTAGCAGTGCTCCTGTTCCTCCTCACACAAAGGAGCAGATACCAGTCCTGCTGCTGGGTTGATGCCCTTCTACGGCCCTGTCCAGCTCTCCTCATGTAACGGCCTGTCTTCTGATATCACCTCCATGCTCTTGAGACTGTACTGGAAGAGCAAACCTTCTTGCGACGGCACGTATGGATGTGCCATCCTGGAGGAGCTGGACTACCTGTGCCACCTGAATGGGCTGCAGGTACCGCCTCATGCTACCAGTAGTGACAAGGACACTAGCAAAACGCCAGACTTGAGAAGAATCAGTCAGGAAGGATAAGGAGAGAGCAGTTGTCTGTGGTCGCCACCTGCAAAACCATTCCGTTTTTGGGGGTTGTCTTGCTGTTGCCTCTCCAGTGTACCTATTGTCATTTTTATTTTCACCAAAACGGGTTACATTGATTCACAATTGCTTATGCTTCCTAACTGGACTGATTGATATCCCTGAAGTTTAATTGATTTGTTGTTATACTGTGATTACGTGTTCCCTTCATTTTTTTTCAGAAGTGTAATTAATATTGATAAAATTGAAAAATCCAGCCGTCTTAGTTGGCACAGAGGAAAATAGCCTCTCCCTCTTTTCTTACAGCTAGCTTAAAACGAATACACTCTTCACGTAGTAGACAGTTGTGCCTTGACATAGCCAAAATTGTGGGTGAAAGGATATTGGAGATATTTGATTAAATTCAATGTAAACTGAAGTGTGTTACATTTTTTCAAAAATATAAACCGCGAACAGCAAGATGCTGGGAGATTATAAGGCACTTAAACAGTGATATATACTAAATTACAGTAGCTAGCTCAAAACCGACTTCAGATTCTGAAATTGTCTGCCCTACCAAGACATAGAATTGCCCACTCCTGACCAAGACCATATGTGTAGTGATGGTGAAAAGTTTGATGGTCCCGCTTACCTGCTTGCTCCAATACAAAGCCCTGCATTCGATGCACAGTATATTTTGGCTTGGTTGGTTGATGACTGACAAATCGATTGGGGCTTACTGTTAGCAGTCCCATGTGTTTAAGCTTTGGGGTGTTGTGTGTCTCTGTATGTTCTGCAAAGCTCCAGCTGTGCCTTTCTGTTCGTATTCAGACCTCCAGTCTTCCAGTGGTCATCATCTCTAACTCTAGTCAGCAACAGAGTGCCTGGGCTTCTGTGCTGTGGTTCAACATGCTGTGCTCTGACCCCAAGGTGAGAGACCGTCTATGCTCAGTTGTCGAACTCGCCCACGGCTGTCTGTACTGTCCTACTTTTTACCTGGGTATGATCGTAAAAAAAACCCAACTAGGTGACATTTTAATTTAGTCGGTTTTAACGTCTTTAGGCCAAAAAACTTCACTTTCCTCAGGAATGCTACATTAGAGCTGTTGAATGGGTCAGGGAATTGACTTTTGTTAACAAGACCAATTTGTATTGGTGTGTAGTGTTTTTGAGATTTGTGTGTGTGTGTCTCCTCAGAATATTGGATTCTTCGCCAGCACTCCTGGAGCCACCTGGTCCCAGATGGGAGAGATGCTCAGCTGGCAGTTCCTGTCTACCACAAAAAAGGGCCTGAACTCTGACCAGCTAGATATGCTTTTCCGGAAACTTTCTGGTATGTGGGCAGACTGCCTTTGGTTAATTATTAGTGGATATACCTTTTACTTATGGTTTCGGCGATGTTGTTTTTATTTTTATTTTTATTTATTTTTTTACTCCCCAGGCAAACATGAGAACTATGATACTTGCAGAATTTCATGGG
>JAOVYW010046962.1:0-16027 GCA_025775045.1 Hiodon tergisus
TAATCCCACCACAATTACCTGACCCTAACTCCAACCCAGCCCCGTCACCCCTACCTACATTACCTCTTGAGCCTTAGAGGCAGGTATAAAACGCGTCTCTTCCAGGGTGTCCCATAAAAAAGAACCGAGTTGCTGGATTTGGGTGTGTTAGAGGGAGACCTAGTGTGGCAGGTGCTGCAGTGGTGAAGCCAAGTGCTATGTTTGGACAACACACAGCATGACAGATGGGGAGGTTGCATTCCTCCGTGTCAGGGAAGGATTTTGATGGAGCTTCCCCTTTCCTGTAGATGATAGGCACTGCCGGCAGGCGTCAGTTCCCTGGGTGCACATTGACCTCTTTCACAGCACCAGGCAGCTTGGGCGGCAGCCGTACAATCGTGGGTGAATAATTTCCCTTTTTGCCCTCATTGTTCCAATGACTGGAGACTGGGGAATAGTGGGCCATTCATCTATCGCTCTAATCTTCTAGATTTCAACATTTCTGAAGTGACCTGAAATTGTGGTTCTTTCAGTCAACTCCAGTCCTAATCGGACACATTCTGGCAAGTCTTCCAGCTCTCTTAAATCGTTTCATTAGTAGGGAAAAAGTCCAACCTAATTCAATAAGGGAAGTTAGTTGAATAAAACACTTCAGGTCCCAAAATAAGACACAACAGACTGCAGAACTAGGATTGAGGAACCCTGCTGTAAAATTTAATCAGGCTAAGTGACAAAACGTTTTTGATATTTTTATCAGAGCTGACCACAACTTGGATCAGAAGCAGTCGTGGAAACTATTAAAAAGTATTTTGAATTGCCACGTTAATATGATATATTACTGTAAAAACTAAAAGAGCAATATTTAAACATAATGTAAAGCCTAAAAAAGAGCCGTTTGTGTCAGGCCAACCGAGCACCAATAGCCTGCATGGAGCAGCTGTGATGATGTGATTGGATACTGAATGGCCATGACTGCAGGTTTGCTTTCTTTCACCATGAAAATTACTATTGAGAAAACTGCATGTAAAGTACATTCATATATGTTATTCTAAATGCTGCTTGAGACACGTTGAGTGCTTCCACAAGATACCTTGTAGCGTGTTTAATGCTAGAGCTAGGGCGAATGAAAACATTCCTGTCAGATTTACCGCTTGTTCACTAGGATGGGACTTTTTTTGAATGATAAGAAACCCTTAATACTAGCATCACCATTCAGTATAAACCCTTTTAAATTGTTAGGACAACAGTCTTGAATGACCAAATATTCAATAATAATGTCTCTATTCATCCGAATGCACCCGAAAGGCTAAAGACAATCTTATGACTTGCAGCAGTAGCTTTTCCCATGAAAGAAGATTAGGATAGAAAGAAAAAAACTAATGTTTTGGGTTCGGGAGCCCTCCACCGGAAGCAGAAACTCTGCCTGTGCGCTAACTTTTCTGTTTGGTGTAGGTAGACGGCAGAGCCTGCCTCACTGAGAAAGATAACGTGCCTGTCTGACTTGGTGTACCTCTTGACCTTCTCAAGATTGGTCTGTGATTAATAAAATAAAAAACCACCTTACCCCGATGACAGCTACGTTCCCCTCGGCAACAGTCGCTATGTGACTAAACTACAGAATAATGTGAAGTCATTTGGCAGGTGTAAATCTTCCACAGACGCTGTGTGGCCCTCATCCCATTTCATTAACTTATCATCACTCTTCAAACACATTGCTGAATTATTAAACTTTAAGCTATAATGGCAGTGAGTACTGTGTAGCCTGTGAGTTATTATAAAAATGTGTTCTATGAAATGCTTAAATTAGGAACATGCAACAGCATTTTTCACATCTTAAACATTTACAGGATTAGTTTGGTACAGAACTTTTGTCAACTGTACAGCAGCAGTGCACTTTGTAGCACTTAAAATTGCTAGTAACCCTTACACCACCTGGTGCACTAAAGCAATTTCCCCCTAAAGATACAATCGGACATAGGATGTGACCAAATACAATTCAAAGTGGGTGGATTTGGTCCCAACCATAATTGTTCTTAGATTAGTCTGATCACACTCAAACTACTTTTTAAACTTGTAAACACAGATTGTAAAAAACATGTGAAAGATACACGTGACTAAAGTGAAAATACAAAAGTACAACACATTGCATATACAATACAATTGTTATATGCAAGAAATTTGACAGCCATTGGTTAAAACTGAGAAAAACACCGGATGACACATCTTAATGTGGAAATGATATTCAATGAAGTAAAAGTAAAGGCTAACAAAAATGTTTTCTTTATCAAAACCAAACTAAAATCAAAAAATAAATACTGCTGATTCACGGAGTCAGTGCCTAAAGTCCTGATGTGCGTAAACCTTTTTTAAAACTTAGATTCCAGCAACTTTAAATTTTACACCGTAAATTTGCTGGGCTTAATTTTTCAAAAAGAATCATTTGGTTTTGATATTGTGAATTACACTATAATTATACAAAATTACTGTATTTATTTTCTTTTTCATGACATGCAATGATTTACAACGAGAACTGTGGGCTCTTCACGTGAGTGACCCGTGATACATGCGTGCACAGCCAGGACGCACATGGCTGCCAATTCCTATGGAAAACTCAGATATATATAAAAACACTGAACATATTTAGATGTCTGGTTAAGTTGAGATTTGGGATTTATTATTAATACTAGTTCAGACAGGTTTTATATGAGCCACCCTTGCTGAGGGGGGGATTCATTTAATCTGAAAATCTTAACCTATTGTGAATGAAACGAAACTGGGGTTGACTGTATACATTGAGCTTATGAATTCATAGATAAATAAATAAAACACAAAAACAGACATAAAATCACCCTTAAACTGCTAAGGTCATTAAGACATGCAGCTTTAAGAATGAATATCAAAGCCTCTAAACTTCAAACTATGGGCGAGGAGATTTCTTCAAAGGAAGTAAGAAAAAGGCCCCTTGGAGGAATGGGAAAAGAAAGAATGAAAGGATGCTCAAGGGAGTCAGAGTGAACCAGAGCTGAATCTAAGGGCTTCAGGTGGTGTTCTCACGAATTCTCACAACGCCATGTAGGCTGAAGGTGCACGTGAGGGAGGGAGACATGGATGAGCTCTGGAAGAAAATACAAAGGAAGGCTTGAATGCGTTGCGGAGTTAAAGCTTTAATTTTAGCATAAGATTATTTCTTTCAAATTGCAAATATTCTTGGGAGAGAGCAACAAATACTGCAATGGAACTACTAAGCCAGTGTTCCATTTTAATACGATCTTGAGGTTTAGCATCGTTCAAGTAAATAAACTTGCTCAATCAGTGATTATTTGTAGTTATTTTTGAAATTCAGTAGTCCCTCAGTTTGCGACTTTAATTGGTTCCACAGAAACAATTGTCAATTGAAATTATTGTTTATTGAATCAAATCCATGTTAAAGGCCAAATTAGTTCAAAGACATTTATAATATTTAAACACATAATTTTAATAAATGTAATACGAACATATCAGTAGTATTTACTGAACCCAGTTCCTTAAACCCTGGGGTTGGCAGCAGTTTAGCTAGCTAGCTAATTCTCTTAGAAAATAAATATCTGACAAGGAATGGGATTTTCTTGCTGTCTGCGAGTGGAATGAGAGTTCCCTTCACATTGTTTTGTAGGTGTAGGTCATTGCAACCTTGGTGAGCCAACCACATTAATTTACCCAGAACTATTTACAGTTCAACAAGGGAGGCAATTTAAAAGTCTGTGCTCTCCCATAGTTACATTATTAATAGGAGCATTGATAAATAAATAGATCACAAAAAGGTGCATAAACAAGGCAATAAAACTTGTTAATTGTTATCATTGGTCAGTGGTATTCAAACTGTGGGGTGCATTGAGTTCGGAGTAACAGGGATTTAGTCCATTTAGAAGTTGCTGGTGCAGTAACAGGAGTGTATCCAATGTATTCAACTAATCTGTGGCTACAATACTCCCCGTCAAATCAATTTTTGAAATGTCTGAAATTATCAATCCAATGTTCATGCAGTACAACTCTACAGCTTGATGAGGCAACTGACATATCAAAGTCTGCTAAGTGAATTGCATATATTCAATGGTTTAAAAATAGGTAATGGTGGTGAAGTTAAACTGTTTTGGTGGGGGAGGGGGGCTCAGCTCAAAAAGTTAAAAAAATCAATGCCTTAAGTTGGTGGATGGATGGTTTAAGGGGTTGGTGGAGAAGTTGGGTGAGAGAAAATGAATTTTTGGAAGGAGAGTCTCCCTGTAAACAGAAAATGTATTGTTAATAGAAATAATGGGACACCATAGGAGGAAAACCGTTAATCATTGACATCGTAACCCAAAGGACAATCTAGTTTGACTGTTCATCAGTTAACTGTAATGAAATTTGTATATGCAAATGGAAAATATATTGCAATTGTTTTCTGCTCTATGATTTTTCTTGGGGTGCATGGTGACACTTCCACAAACATCCAAGATAAGTAGCTTCAAAACAACAGGAGTTCTTTAAGAAGATCAGCGAGGCATATAACTATTTTAAAATAATTTAATTTAGTCAGGATTTATTCCAAACAAACAGGGCATGGGAACAGGGTGGCAGCAGCATTAAATCAGCTCTTTTTAACTGTCATTGACTAAAACTCAAAAAGTTGTTCTGTCTGTCTTTATTTCAACATATAAGATTCAGTTATATTTAAAAGTACACCCATCAAGCTGCAGTGCATTTCAAAACAAAAAATTTTATTTATTTTTTTTGGAGTTGGAAGTAGCTCAGAATCACAGAATTGTACACAACCATGCATACTACCAGCATTTTGGAATCCAGTTGGTTTTATATACTGCCCTATATCAGCTATTGTTGTTTAAAATCCAACAGACATTTATGGCAGGATATAAAATCAACTGAATTGTAGCTCTCCAGGACTGGAGTTGGAGATGCATGTCTGTCGTTGCCTGCACTTGCCTGCAGAATTGCCTTGGATTTTCATGCTGAAGAAAGTGAAGCAGTTGCTAATTATGTGTACCAATGAGTAGGTGACAGGTATATATATTATATATATATAATTTTTTTTTTTGTTAAACTGACATGGTTATCTCATAGGTTGGTGTGGTGATTCTTTATTTGTTGTTCCACAGTACTTCAATACATTTTGAACTTTTATACTATGTGGTTAAGCATGAGGCTTGACCACCAAAAGGGTTTGATTAGGGCAGGGTACCAGAAAAGAAACACTCTTTAACAAATAGAATAAACTGGATTTCAATGCAAAATGTCAACTTAAACACTCACTAAAACACACAACAGAACCACAAACTGCCTGGGAAAAACTAATCCTCCTCTCCTTTTGTCCCGTACCCCCCCCACCGACCCATTTTTAAAATATTGGTCAGGTGACTTAGTCATGTTTACACAGTCTCTCAAAAAAAGCATATGGCAATCAAAAAAATACATCAAGTGTATTTTCTTAGGAAAATTAGTAACTAGGCTCAAGCTGGCAACAATCTGCCGTCTGTCATCTCCATGGCTGCTAACCAGGGAACTTCCTACTTTATGTCCCGGCTACTCCCATAACCAGACTGGGGTTTCAATTGTGGAAGCCCACAAGGGTCAAAAAGTACCAAAGCGATCCAAATAACGAAATACACTTTAAAAAGCAGTTTGGGATCTGCTTTCAAGGTGCTTTTTGCAAAACTGCAGAGCAAGGCTGGTTATTAAACCCTCCCCATAATCTTGTTTCAAGTTGATATGGAAATTAATATTTTTTTTAATAGTTTATATAATTCTATATCTTTTTAAGCTATGCTGATATAACTACATGCATTTTTTTTCCGTCATGGGATGTGTTGGATGTGTTTAATGTTATGTTGTGATTGTTTTTTAAGCAGAATGTCATCTGATTAGCAACAAACAAATGGTCGTCTGTAACGGAATACTATAAAAGTAAGCTTCATTATTTCTGCAACAGAAATTATTAGTTATTACCCTTTATGACTTATATTTCCTTGTCTGTTCTGTAGCCTGCGGAGAGATGAGAGTTTCCTAAAATGAATCAACCCACTTTTATCACGCATTGTAGAAGAATACCAGAAGAGGAAAGTCACACTGGCACCATTAATCTAGGGGTCTGAGCTGTTCCTACTTACTCTACTGACAGTATTTGTAAGTGTAAATGTAAAGTTTCTAGAGTGGTTAGCGCCCAGCTATTTCCCTACAATTAAGCCAGGCACATGTTCAGTGCTGAGGTGATGGTCATCTCTTTAGGTTTTTGTGTTGTGATGTTCTGGTTAATTAAAAAAAACATGTTACAATGCACTGACAACAGTTAAATTGGCCCTTTTAAACAACTAAGTGAACGTGGGTTTTGCTATAAGCAAATGGTTATGTCAGCCATGTGTGGCTGTTGACAGAAAACAGTTATTTGTAATGACAGATTCCCACCACTAACATCTCAGGCCACTAATTCATAAACCATGTAACTCCAATCAATGACCGCTGACAAATTGCCCACTGATTTGTTTGCTGTAACAGTGCCTGAGAGGATGTAAACTCGGGTATGTTCTCAATGGCAGACCCACATTTCCAAAATAATTCTAGCAAATTGGTTTCGTTTGAAGCACCATCGTTTTTTAAGAGGTTATTATTAATTCTGAGACCTAACAGTTATCATTCCTCATTCTTGTCACTGTTACGTAAGAATGCTGTACATCCATTGGGTTGTGTTTCTGGTGCTAAAAGAAATGCAATTAAAACAGATTAGGTCATACCTAATGTGAATGGGATACAGTGATATAAAAACAGATCCTCATTAACCATTTTTCCGACAGATGTGTGTGGAACTGGACTAAGGTTACTGAGGTGCTCATCAGAGAAAACAGCCTTAGGTTTCTTCAACATAGATACTAGACCTAATTTCATCACATCTAAAATTCCATCACAGTTTCATTTAAATCCACTGCACTTGCTCATGTATTCCACATTTATTTTCACTGTATTTGTTAATTAATTCCATTGTAATTGTTCAGTATGCGGAAACATACCCCCAAAACGACCCTTCTGTTGTCACAAGATGAATCAAAAATCAAATGGAAACAGGGGCATCTGGAAATCTGGGCCACTTATTTGACCATTTCTGTATATTGTTCCTGTTTGTAATTTGGCTTTCCCAATTCTCAGTATTCAAACAGAAGTAATTTCCCATGACAGCTACCGGTTCACATGGACAGGGGTTGAGTGTGAGGGCCTCTAAATCAGTGAAAACAGCAGGGTTTAATGCTAAAAAGAAAGAACACTAAGCGTGAAGCAGAAACAACTCTGCAACCTGTTAAAATATTGTCCAATCTTCTGTCATTATAAAATATTGTGAGGGGTATTTATTTTATTCACTAGCTACACATATAAAGCAGCATCCCAGTCCAACACTACTGTCATGCTGAAAAATCATTCAAATGGCAAAATGAGTGCTGCATTTTTTTTCTGTAGTGAGGAGCTTTGGAGACACAGCCATCCAACATTGCCAATTGTTCTACAAGCAGAAAAATCAAAGCATAAACAAAATAAGTAAATTATAAATTCTTATGAACATGAGTGCCCCCCCCCACCCCTTAGAATAGAGATGGCTGACAAAGGCTCCTTTGCATCACACTAAAGGTGTAAAATACTCCCAGTTTGGATCCATATGATTTTTTTTTTTTTTTTAATAAAAAAATAAAAAATATTAATAAAATTTGATCTGAATTAGCTGCTGAATTTGTTAGGAACATCATGCCACATGGATCCTTTTTGTTATGCACTGATAAACATCTGCTTTCCAAATGACATTTAAAAATGATAAGTGCAGACCAAAGGACTTGTGAGCACGTGTGATCACTGGGGGGCAATGGCCTTGGAGGATTACCTGCTGTAGGATTAGAAT
Organism: Hiodon tergisus; assembly: GCA_025775045.1. Lineage (NCBI taxonomy): Eukaryota > Metazoa > Chordata > Actinopteri > Hiodontiformes > Hiodontidae > Hiodon > Hiodon tergisus. The sequence goes on from JAOVYW010046962.1 coordinate 7,889, forward strand.
CATGGGAGATGTAGTGTGTGTATATATATATATATATATATATTATCTAAAGGTGGGTAATGCTGCATGTGCTGTACATTCACTCCTTTTTTTCATCTATCTTCTTGAGACACTTTTATGATTTTGTTCACTATGATCAATATGATTGGTATAAAAAATAAAATAAAATAAAAACATTATAGCTTTTGCATTTCCATTTTGCCTGTCTTTTCAAAGGGTTTATTTTAAATAGTTTAAACAACATGATGCTATACTGGAAAGTATTATAGATTTTTGTTTTATTTTTTGTATTTTTAATGGGACATACCTTGCCTTTGACGGTTCCAAAACATTGCATGCAGGGGTAACGGGATAACGGGATAAAGGGTAACAGCCCATCCGGAAAAAAGAGATGAAAAAAAAACGTTTGATAGATGTGGGAAGGAGGCTGTGGGTGCAAAAATAAAAGCCCTTACCGCAGCTTGTTTGTGGTAATGAGCCGGTTGGCTGCCCACACACACAAACGAGGCGGCCAATCAGACTAGTTTCTGGGGAGCTGCTGCCTGAGTCGTGCTCAACTTGTCATCTCCAAGGGCTAATTGGCACCTCCGTGAGGCAAAACAGAAAGCCTGGCTCCCCCTCCTCCGTTTCCTCTTCCGAGATCCCAGCAGCAGGTTGAACAACGTATAACCATGGGAGCCACGCATTTTACAGTCCTGCAGTAACAGGAGGACCATCACACTTTGTATAAAAGCGACCATGCTAACCGAGGCCTTTGCTCACAGTTTTTCCAACGTTACAGGTTGTGCTGGGGAAAGAAGGGAGGCATGTTTGAAGAGGTTATGATCAGTCTCACGTTTACATTATTTTAGAGTTACAATTAACAACTGGACTTACTTACACTATGAGTCAAATTTGGTTAATAATTTTTATAGTGGTAAGCTGACTTAATACTTAAAACGCAGACGAACTGAAAAAAAAAGAGTAAAGCAAAGGTGCTAAATGAACAAAATGGTGGACAAAAGAATTTGAGGTGAGTAAGGAGAAAGAAAAAAATTTCAGAAGGATCGTTTGGCCTTACAGGCGAGTACACATGGGATGATCAAACGGTCAGAAAAAAAAATGTTGAAAGTTTGGTGACAACACTTGAATGTGAGAGTTGAGGTGTAGGTGTTAAATAATTAAATGTTTTTACTGTTCAAACAAGCAATTATAAAAGTTTTGCATTGCTTGCTCATAAAAGTCTCACAGACCTTAACAGAACACTTGGACTGAAAATCTAATTAGTATACCGTAGGGAAATGTTCTCAATGCACCAGTTACCCAGTACAATACAGCAAATAAACAACGCAAACCCTATTTATTGCTATTTAAAATGTGTCTAAGCATACTACTGCATTGCAAATCGCCTTCAGAGTAGGTAGTACATGCTGGCCCTCCAATTGACACTGAATCCGTATGGACTGGAGAGAAAATAATAAAAAGAATTGGCTGCTTAAAATTCTAAAAGAAAATGTAATGAAACAGATGAACTGGTACATTAAATATGGATCTAACTGGCATGGTAGTGCTATGTCTGCTTGTAATCACCCATAGACAGACAGTGAGAAAATCAGAAATTTCTTCCTTGTCTATAACAATGAAAGGCCAGCTTAAAGTACTATAAAAAAGAACTAACATTACCGCAAAAAAAGTTAACTTCACATAGCCACAATGCAAGATCTCCTCTAGAGACTTAAATAAATCACAAGGGAATTATACCTATCTTTCACAGGCTTTTTCACAGAACCTTTCTAACTACTGCAGGGGACATTTGTCTTTGTCTGTCGGTATTCATGACTAAGTTGTCTAAACATTCTTCTGATGCCACATCATCACCTGAAGTTAACAGAACAAAACTCTAATTGTAACCGTGGTTAAGGAATGACATTGGCAAAGCAGAGAACCATGTAAGATTGTCAGACATTCTGTAGTCACTCTGTTCTTAACGATTGTGGAGCTTTGGCATGGTACAAAAGTGTACATGGTTTGATTTCTTGCGGCCTTTTTTTTTTTATTAGCTGGAAAGGGAGTTACTTGCAAATTTAAGAGAAGACAGTATTACAATTCAAGGGGTATGATACCTTCTGCAGCATTTGCATCTTATGTTCTTGAATTATTATAGTAAATAATGATAGAGAGATTAATAGATCCATACTCTCCAGACTTAGCACAAAAGAATGTCCACTGGACATTTACCATACATTGCTCACAGTTGTTTACTGTTTTTGTTGTTTATTTATTCATTTAGCACCTAAATTCAATTAATTGTTTCTCAGATTGCACTAATTAACCCTCCGGGACTGAGGTTGTTGGAAATTTGAAGAAAGGCTGTTGCACGCCTGGGTGTACCCGGTCCTGGGGTGATCAAAGATAGGGAGATGGGGTTTTATGGAGACATCTTTTAAAATACATTTGTTATCACCCAAACAATTTAAACCACTCCAACAAACTACAAACTACTAACTTAAGTACTTAAGTACTACTTAACTTAACAAGTCAAGGACCTTGGCTGTCCTGTCCATCATGGAAGCCCTAGGTGTGTACCGCAGGGCTTGAGGGTGTGGCTCCTGGCTGTGTGCCACAGAGGCATAGTTAAAGAATCGGGATTCAGACCTGCTCCTTTCATTGGTTACAATGGTAATGAAGTGACAAGATGTGTTTCTGGAAGTGATAGTGTTTTTGACATTTAATCTCCATGAAGCATGGAATCATGACAAAGTGGAAAGGCTTGTTTTTGATCTTTTGAATGACAGATCACATGTTTGTTCATGACAATGAATCGCTGGCTGAAGACATCGAAAAGCTCAGGGTTGTTATGGTTTTCTAGATTTATATGAGGTATGCTAAAATAAGAGATAAACAAAGATTAAAAAATGTAAAATAATAAAAATAAAAAATACACCGATTTTTCTGCTGTCTACCTAGAAATTCCTACATTTCTATCAACACCTTTTCTTTTGATGTTTACTGGAATATTTTGACTTCAGATTGTGAGGTACTGTTAGACAGTAGCCACACTCACAAGAAGCAATCTCCCACAGAATAACTCTTTCAGTTTGGATTTAGATTAAGGGGCAAATATTTTAATAATGCAATCAGTATAAGAAGTTCTAAATGCAAATAATAATGATCATTTATATAGGATTAACATCTCCTTCCCATGAGGCTGCGCTTCAGAGTCAGAGAGCTGGAAGTCAGCCCCATGCCATCGCTGTTGATGTCTTGATCCAGTAAAGAAAATCTTTATGTTTAGAATGTGTCTGAGTACCTATTGCTATACATCTTAATTACTTAGGTTCAACCTGTTTTCCCTATAACCAGACTGCAGTTTCTTTTCAAAGGCACTTTTTAATGGATTTTTCTAATACTTTCAATATTATTATTTATTTTTTAATTAAAAAATATTAAATTATTAAAAAATAATTATTATTAATTAGTGTGGACTCTTATTGTGGACTCTAAAACAAATGACAACTATGCCATCCAATATAACAGGTACGTTTTTAGTTAAATATCATCTATGTATGAGTGTGGACAGGAAATGAATCAAAGACAGACCACTGAACCAACCACAATCAGCTCCACGTCACTATGGCGCACGCACCTTCGGGGGTTCCATTTTTTCACTCAAATCATCTTTTTAATTAAATCATCAAGCTCTGAGATAAGTCAAATCATTTGAGTTCCTGAAGTTTTTGCAAATGCCCACTGGGTGTTTCTGTTATTACCGATGTTCTTTGGTTGTGGAATGTCATTTTTCACCGTGCTCACAAGCATGCACGTTCATCATTTTACCCCCATCCAGTTTTTTTTTTTTTTTAAATTTTGTTCTGTCCCTGAGTTTAGGCATTTGTCACTCCTTGTTAAAATCGATCCAACCATCAAGTTTTCTTTCAGCATAAAGGGCGTAATGAAAACCAGAAAAAAATATCTGAAAGTAAAACACACGCACACTATTAAAAATACGCCCCCAAAACAAAGTGTAGCTTTGAACTAAAATGCCACTAAAATTTTAATAGTAGTGCACATGCACTCAGAAATACATACCACAAACATATTTGCAGTGAACATAGTGGAAAACATAGTGAAAATGACCTAAACAGATGCTCTTTGACAATCAGAATAAAACTTTCCCTTTTGCCTGTCAACGTGCTATATAATGTTACAATGTTCAGCCCGTGATCTTGTTGGTGAAATCTCAGTTCCATTTCCTGCCATCCCCTGAGACTGCAAGCCTGCGGGCCCCAGTGGATGCCATCCCATAAGAGGGCCACACACACAGAGATGGTGGGGTGGGGGGGGGGACACACGAACCCTGATCCCTAAAACTCCAAAGCAATCTATTTCCCAATCAACGGTTGCCAGGGAGGTGAAATTGAATGATTGGAAAGACGTCTGGCAGTGGTATTGGTGCAGCGAGACAGCAGGAATCCATCTCGCTCTGATGGGATCACAGTACACAGTTAATGTACCTCCAAACGGTGAAGCAGGAGTTTCTGACCAGCACTGGATGGTGTGAACATCAATTCCTGGCTGATTCCTTTCCTCTGATAATAAATTATATGTCCTTGGATTCCAATTTTAATGTGACTTCATTTGCTTTATCTGGCACCTATATGTAAAAAGTACAATCTACGTTATTCATGTTGTTACAGACAGCATGTTGCCTACTGTAAGACATTCTCTATTCAATATTGGCTCTTTATTTCATTTTTATCTTGGAGTTTTTTAGTCTTACAGCCTCACATATTTGAATACTGAAGGATAGGGCTGTCAAAGTTTTGAATATCAGCAGATTTTCTGAGTGAATTAATACAAATTAGTCAAAATATATCCTCAAGGAAAACTGAATTTAGCCTCTGTTTTTCTGTTACTGTGCCCCGGCGAGTCTACTGAATTACTGAAGCATGAGTGTAGAAAAATACACAAACATCAGAAATCAAATACTAATTAACAACAGAAATCAAATACTAATTGCCAACAGAAATCAAATACAAAATGTCAACAGGAATCACATACAAAACGGCAACACAACGACAGGAATCATATACAAAACGCCAACACAACAAAAACAACAAGAAATTAAATACAAAACATCAACAGAAATCAAGTACAAAATGTCAACAAAAAACATCAACAGAAATCATATTCAAACGAAAACATAGCAACAACAGAAATCTAATATAAAAACACAAACGGAAAGACAAGAACAGAAATCAGCAACAGAATAACAACAACAGAACCCAGAGCACCTTAGAACCCACACATTGTTGTTTTTGCTAAGCTCCCGCTGGGTATACCCTGAGTTCAACCACAATTTTTTTTTCTTTCCCTATTGTGACAGAAGTGTAGGTCAACATCAATCTGTTTAAAAAAAAATACAAATTCGCAGGATAAAGTGACTGATATAAACTGACAAGTGATGATACATTTTTTAATAAAAAACAAATGAAATGGCCTCCTCCAAGAAAGTTTAAATACATGCAGACAGCTAAAAGGTTTCACTGCGAGAGAGAAGTTATTAAACAATGAGAAGTTTGGGAATTGGTTGCACTTTGCCCGAAGGTAATAAGACTCTGAAACAAAACCCTCTCTGTAAGTGTGGCCCTGGGCTTCAACGGTGGTAAATTAATTTCCCCATCAGTACTAAAAGGGCATCAAGAAGACAAGCATCATTTCAATCGATTGCCTTACAGTCGCCTCTATTGTGCCTCGACTCCGCCTGAGTCAACATCAAAAAGGATTCCCGGGCTCCTTCTTCTTTATTTAAAGGACTGACAGTTGGGACAAAGAGTCTCTGAAAACCTGCTGCTCCAAGGTTCTCCAGATGCTTTGTGCCCCCTGGAATATTCTTTTTAATAGGATATTGACTACATTTGAATTGAGGGCACGCATGAAAAGCGTGAAAAGTGATACACAATTATTACGGCTGGACTTGGCTGTCGCCAAATGACCACCAGATCAATGAGATATTAATTGCTTTCCCTGCAGACCTTAGAACAAATACACAACGCTCTTGATGGGACGTCATGCTGGGTCAGTCCACCCAAGAGCCACTCCTGCACAACTTATGCTAAGTTTATGACAGTGCTAATACTGTCACAGGACGGTTGTTTGGGGTTGGGGCTGAAGAATGGGTCTGCCCCTGCCCAATGTCTTTAAATATCATTCCATTATTTTTATTATCAGAATTTTCTTCAGAATTGTAATTAATACGATGTGTTCAGTCTATGTATTTGGATAAGCGTTGAATGTGTTACCTGATTATTCTGATAAATAATTCAAACTAACTCAGTCCAATCACATTTATAGTGTCCTTTTAATTCTAGTAAATTATTAATGTAAATTCATGAATAAGTACCCTTAATGAGATAAAACATTTTCATCCAATCCTCAATGCCGCCACACTCAATCTATAATTCATCCTCCTCATAGCTGCTGGTTTCTGATAAACAGGGCTCAAATTCAGCCAGAGCCGTCTGGAGCGGAGCTCCTCTAAACATTTAAAAGATCTCAACATGTCATCATTTTTCTTCAGAGTACTGAACTGTACTAAGACTAAGATCTTTGCTTTTCTGCCATGTTTACAAATATTTTCTTAAAATAATTATAAAAGCTGACAGTAACAGTACGCTTTTAAACCGCCACTCTATGGCTAACATTTACGTGGTTTTATACAGTTACAGTTTTAAAAAGCTTAACATTATTTAATTGCATTGCAGGAGCATTAGCATTAATTCATGTTTCGTTTTCGCCCGCTGCATTTCTGATAACGTAAGGTCTAACGTTAGTTGGCAACTAAAGTGAGGGGAGATGCATGATACAGCTGTGGAGGCTTCTCAAGTAGGTAAGAAAGTATAAATAATAGAGACAATGAAATGATTTTTAAAAAACATTTGTGGGGAAATTTAAGCTAACAAATAAAATGCATTCTTTACACCACTGACCACAAGGGAAAGTAGCAGGGTCTTGGCAGACCACCATTGTAACGAATTTTACATGTAATTGAGGATATGCCAGCCTGTGAAACAATGCAGGCTGGCCGAAATAAACACAAAAAAAAAACAATGCAGAGTAAATTCGAATATAAACCCAAACAAATTAGCTCACAGTGGACCGTGCAGTACAAAATAATATTGTATCAGTTAGCATTATGGGTTGGACAATATCGAGTTAGTAGGCAGAGTTTCCCTAATAAACAAACCAAATATGTTATAAATGTCTGTCCAGCAGATTTTTTATTTTATAAAATTTATCACATGGGGGCACCTCGTGATCCAGTGGTCCATGGATAGCAGTAAACCATGATTTTCTTTTTCAGAATTTCAATAAACATTCTGAAGAAAACCGCATTCATTGAGATCCTTCAGCCTGTACTCCACCAACACAAAAAGGATTCATGAATGAATATAAAATAACACTTATCATCAGAATGCACATTGCACATTTTTATATCTCCATCTGTGCAAGTTTGGTTTTCTAGTCACAGACAAGTTGTTTGTTCACAAGCTCAAAATGACTAAAACAACAACAACCAAACAAAAAAAACTATTTTACACGTCATGAAATGACCAAAAAAGGCTCTCAGACAGAGCATTTTGAAAAATGTGGACATGTTATGTTGTACAACAGAGCAATTGACAGTTGCACTTTTGTCACCGCTTAGAAAATAATCCGGAGAACAACATTTAATTACCAGCTTGTCTGAGCATCATTAAACAGCTGTGTGTGTTTATTTCAACACTGTGTTACTACTGCTGATAATAGCAGATGGTCATGAAGCGACCCTTTGGGATCTTTTCATTTAAGACCAATGGAGATACCGGCTTTTAATGTAATAATGTAAAATGTTCAATGACCTCAATAAAGGCAGATAAGTACTTTCATTTTGCATGAACGTGCATTGCACAAGTTTTTATTGACATGTGGAGACATATGGACATATGGAGCCTACAGAAAGTCTTTCTGGTTGTACGCGTTTGACAAAGCCTCCGGATCCTACGGATATTTGTTTTTTGTTCGCCAAAGTATTGTAAAAAGTAAAGATATCAGAATATAGATCATGATTCAATTTCAAATTTACTTAAATTTATTATTATTATTATTATTATTATTATT
>JAOVYW010046973.1:1899-25028 GCA_025775045.1 Hiodon tergisus
TAGTCTGCTGTGGGATTTTCATGCATCTATCTCTGCACCATGGTAAAGTAATGTCCTGCTGATTGACTGACCCTGTAATCAATGGATGATTAGGATAAGTAACATTTATTAATGGCATGGGGAGAAGCGGGATAAGGAAGGTGGGATATGAAAATACCTATGGGCATGGCACAGATGGAGGCAGAGTATGTCATGCCACAATGAGGAAAGGGTTGGAGGCTTATGTATTCCCCAGACCCTCCTTTGGAGCCTTAAGAATCTCTGGTAAAAGCAGAGGATAGACAAAATGGTACCCATTTTCCTAGGGTTAAGGGAGCCGAGGAGGAACATGCAGGCCTGATGAGGAACAGGATAGTATGAGCAGCATGGCAGTGGTCTCTTGAGCCACCACCAGCCTGCATGAGATTTCACCGTATTATTTATGGGCAAATTGATACTCATGGTTGAGTTAACGAGCCTCATTTGACGAATGGCTCAGAAGGAATCTGCCACTTGAAATTTTTCACTGTGCCATTATGCTTTTCCACTGTCCGTCACCTCATCGTTTGCTTCTCTCACTTCATATCCCTGCCGATATCCATGCTTTGATGCCGTGCCTCTATAGCCCATTTCTTCTCTACCTGTGCATGCCTTCTGATGCATGACTGCAACAACTTTTATTTTATCTTCCTGCCCACTCTGCTTGACCTATGCTGTGCAATGACTGCTCAACTTACTTACCAACCTGCTACAGCCCCCCAACAGATCTCTCTCTCCTGGTAGTGAGTCAGCTGAACGATGGCCAGATTAATGCACAGTTGTTCGATGCTTGCTGTCAGCTGTCGCAACTTCTAAAGCTGGTAAAACTTCAAATTGAATTATATCACATAGACATCCTTTGCCGTGAAAGATTAGAGAGGGGTGGAGGTTGAACACGAGGATACTTCTGCATCTGTTAATGAGCTAAAAGGGCAGTCTAACCCTGCCATTCTTACAAAGCGGATATATCTCCTCATGAACCAATTCCCTCTTGTGAAAAATTTTGAAATATGATTGATTTAGAACTTTGTAAAGGACAGGTTCCCTATTCATGGATGTCCCCTACAGCAATTTCTGCAGGAGAGCAGGAGAGTAAAAAATTATTAAATCACCTAATGTAACATTAGAAAATGTCAAATTCCTTGAATTGGGCACGGGTAAATGTTAAATGAATCTTGGTGGTGAATGTTAATGTGTGCTTCGTCAATGCAGGGACATGCAGTCATGTCAAACATGAAGGCAAAGCCAGTAAGTTTTCATAGGGTGCAAGACACACGGTAATAAAGGAGCCTCAAAGGAGAAATATATATTGAGTCTGAGTGTGCATGCGTGGGATAAATCATTATTTAAAAATTTTTTTTTTTAAATTAATGAATCTGAGATTAGGACTTAGAGCATTTCATATTTATAACGTCCATGGTCTGTCTGATAGCGTGTCTGATTTTTGTGTTTTTTGTCATTGTGGAGCTTTGCCTTGAGCTACTTGCTGGCAATGTAAACAGGCATCTGATTTTAACTGCTATGGTCTTTGGACAGTAAAACCACTGCCGCCTCCTGTACTTCTACTGTGCTCATACTTGCCTGTGTGAAATTACAATTTTTTGGTTCTTTGTTAACAGACCCTTTTGGTCATCGGTACCTGCGTCCACTTTCCTTTTGATCAAACTTAAACAGGGCTCTCCTCTGTATGTGTACTCCAGACACATATGTTACAGTGGCCCATTATGTGTGTCCCCCGGTTAGCAGTCAACCTTATTGTGGTTGACATTCAGCTAATTCCATGGATTTTGTTTTTTAATTCCCTGAAGAGAAAAAGAGGGGATTACAGACAGTAGGGAAAACATGTTTTAAAAAGAAAATAAGACAAAAAACTGGGGGGGTGGGGAGTGTGTGGGAGATATTGAGAGATTAAAATATAGAGAAGAAAAAATAAAGGATGCTATGCATCTCCCACCCTTGGCAGGTGCCATACAGAAGGCAAATTTCCACTTCAAATGGAAAAATTGACGCTGGGCTGAATTGCTAACAGGAAAGATGAGATCATAGCTGATGATGTCACAAAGCCAGATTACCCCACAGGAGAACCAATGATGATGCCTAAATTACCTTGTAGCTCCTTTGGTCAGTAAAGTTTTAGTAACCCTCTTTCCCAGGAGCCAATGTGTGAAAGAACAGATTTTGTTAATAGATCTCCTGGGACTATCATAAATAATCAAGTCAGCTGATTAATTAAGATGAAACAAAGTGCAAATGAGGACAGAGATAGGAAAGGGATCTTGTTGCTTTGATGAGGAGCCTGTATTTCAGATCTTACTTCATGCATTTCATAAAGACTGATTTCTAGTTTCCCCCAAATTTCAAAAGTAAGTATTTACCTGCATAAAATAACGCTGTGCAATTCTCATTATTTTGTGTCGCTATATAAAAAATAATTAAATGCAGGTCAAAGAAAATTTTATATAGAGGCCATACAAGATGCTACTCACGATTCATGTCAATGACACTGAAGTAGCCTTGCTGTTCTTCCAGTGTGCTGAAGCTGTGAGCCAGAGGTAAAGAGGAGCATGGGATTCCTTTCCTGGTTCCATTTCTACTTTCATACTTTCTCTCTTTCTTACACCATCCCCCGCTCCCTTCCCCCCTTTGGCCTGCAAGCCACTGATATGCGGCTGTGGTTTAGCTTACCTACAAATGTGGAAATCAGCCCATGGAAACAGGGGATAATGAAACAGAAGGACAATTGAAAATATAGAGTAGTAGACAGGGGAAAAAGGAAATAGTAGGATGTTGCTGTTTGACTGACTCAGAGCAGACCTGAATGGGGATCCAGGAAGTCTGTTTTATTGAGTTGGTGGTAGCCCTTTTTTATTATAAGAGGAATCCAAGGAAAAACAAAAGGAGAGAGAATAATAGACATAAATAATAGCTCCCCAAAATAATGATCCATTAAGGTAACAGAAAAAAGTTTCAGGTGAACTGTTTTGCCGTAGGCAAGAAGAAAATGTTCTGTGCCTTTTGCTGGAGACACAAGCTCACCCCACTTTTATGTTGGGGCATGGAGAATTTCAGGTGGACTTTGTTGGGGTGGCATGGTGGTACGGAGTGAACAATCAGTTTCATTGTCTGGGCTGATTATTTGAGTGGGGGGCATCAGTATGCTAAAAATCAGGAGAGGGAGGTGTCCATGGTGCAGCTTGCTTGACATTTTCCCTTTTGTGCAGCTCTGGCCGTGGTTCGGCGAGACGATTGACTGTCTGTGGTTTGGTTAAACATTTTCAGGTTTGTGCCTCCTCAGCATCCTCCTGCATCTCAACAGAGATTCTGTGGAAATTAGTAAAAGTACAGGAAACAGGAGGACTATTCTCAAGGGTGTTTTCAATACCGATACTGCAGACCCTCTATGGCGAGGCCTCCCAGAAGGTCGGGTGGCTGCAGACTTCTGTAGAATTCTGTAAGGAGCTAAGTTTCAAGGATGTCTGAGGCAGGAACCCATTCTTCCGGACCAAAAACCTCCCAATCCACCAAGTACTCTCCACCCAGGAGTATTGGGGGGCCGTTTGTCTGCAAACTTTTTACCAAGAATTTCTAGGGGCATGTACCTCGCTGAAGGCAGACATGGGTGGCACTCCAGTCATCTTCACTGGGAGATTTGCGGGAGTACTACACACAGGAAGGACATTTGGCAGTGAAGCACAAGACATCTGAGAGAGGGGGTTCCAGGATGTCCTGCTGCTGGAGATGTATTAATAAATTTAAGAAGTTGGGGCCACAAAGCAGCAAGAACGTAGGTGCGGTTTGCCAGGAATTTGGAGGGAGCAAGATGAGAGCCGAAATTGTGTTGAATTTGCTCCACAATATCCCATCGGATGGAAACCTCGTTGTAGGTGGAGCCGTGTGAGAATTCTTCTGCCTTGGTGTTCTTGTATATAGGTCTCAACATCACTGTAAACCAGAATCTGATGAAGAATAAGGCTCATCGTTCCTGATGTGGGTTGAGATGCTTTGCGGAACCAATGTATTTTAAATTGTGATAGTCAGTTAGAACCAGGAAAAGGTGCCTTGCTCCTTCTAGCCAGTGCCGCTACTCCTCGAAAGTCAAATAGATTGCCATGAGTTCCCAATTTCCACTGGGATTCGTTTTTCGAGAAGAAGGTGTTAATGTAATAAACTATCACACAGTGGTTGAGAAACCATCTCAGCACATCATTGAAATATGCCTGATAGACCGAAGGGGCGTTTAACAACCATACGGCATAATAAGGTACTTATATTGCCCACTACTGGTAAGGAATGCGTTTTTTCCACTTGTCACCCTCCGTATCCTGATCAAGTTGTACTCACCGTCCAGGTCCAGTTTAGTGAAGAAATTAGCCTCCCTCACTGGCTCTAGATCCGCTGGCACCAATGATGGGGATAACTGTACTTGACTGTGAGGTTGTTTAGCACTTGGTATTCTAAAGGGTATAAGGGGTCTCAGTCCTCCATCTTTCTTCTCCAAAAAAAGAAACTCTGCCGTAGGGGGAGTCGAGAGCTCTGGATAAATCTGAGCTCCAAGGAATCCTGGATGTAGTCCTCCATCGCCTGTGACTCAGGGGCAAAAAGAGGATATATGCGTTCTTTGGTGAGCAGGGGCAGATCAATGTTATCGTCCCAGGGTCCATCCTGTGGCTTTATCCTTACTGAACACATCTGCGATTTCCTGCTAATCAGGGGACACAATAGAGGCAGATGCAATGTAAGTCCCTCCTCTGCTGCTCCTCCAAAGGCCGTCGAGTGCTCCCAATGTGCCTCGTCTCGGGTTCCAATACCAGTCTAAGTTGCTCAATGACTGTGGTCTGCCGGTTGAGGGAATCCTGTCTACTCACCCCCATTTGCTTCATCCTCCAAGACTTGTTAAAAAGAGTTGATCAGCGCACGTTAATTCCTCTGGAACTGGAGTCCATAGTGCACGGTGGAATACTGCCATGACACAAAAGGAGCAGCTGTTCTCTGGCATCCTGACCCACTGTAAGATGATCGAAAATGGCAGAGAAAATTGTCAATGACTGGATAATATTCACTTGCTGAGTCAAGGCCAACATAAGCAGAGTGACAATAAAAAGTGATTTTAGCGGAGACTTTAGTGAAGGCAGCTGCAAAGGCTTGTGGGCTCATTAGTATTGCAGCAGAAAGCCTTCACACTTGTCAGGGGAGCCATCATGCGTCTCTGGGATGGCGAGTCTGACCTGCTTCACGTTATGCAATCAAGGAGTATCTGAGTCCATGGTGGCATCCTGAGTTGCCATAGAGGGCGGGGTCATCCGCACGAGTTGCACCAGTTCCTCAAAGATGCTTGAGATCATGGTCAATCGGCAATTGTGAATTAAACCGCATCAACACCAATGACAGGTCTTTCCAGCTTTATTCTTATGTTTCTTTCCTTCGCTGGTGCAACTTTCAAAAGCTATGTGGCGCTCTCCCTCGCTGCCCATGAAAGTGACAGACAGTCATTAACAGTTTAATACCTTTGTAATCACAAAAACAATTCCCAGCCCGCGCCGGTGGCCGTTTTCCTTATCAGCTCTGGCATGCCCCACAGACAGATGCACACATATTATGTTTGTTTATTCTCACAAGAACACATACATAAAATAAGCTGCCAGAGCCCAAGCCCCACTCAGGAAGACACTGGCACTCCTGTCAAAAAGGATCTTAACCAGGACCCGGAAACAGACACATCATCTTGCTAAGTCTGAGGAAATCCTTTGTATGTAAATATTAACAAAACGGCATATGGAATTCATATAAACAAAACAGCCTTACATCCTAGTGAGAAAAATCCTACTTCCAATAATAATTACAATAATTATTAGGGTTAGTACTGCTGACAATAGTTACTCACCTTCTTTCATGCTAACTTTGTGAGACGAGATGTGCTTGTGCACGTAGTTCTTAAAAATGCAGTGGTGGTGATTGAAAAAACTATGGTTGCAACCAGGGTGAACGTAGCAGAATAAGCAAATGAAAGCCCAATGGACTTATCCTTGTGACGATTAGATAGTGAATACGTGTTGGTAACTGAAAGGTTTTGGCACACTCTTTTTATAATAATATGAATATTGTAATGGGGATGGAAAGCAGCGCTTTCCCCCGCCAATGGCGTTCAACCATCCCCGAGGGGGCTGCTGGGAAGCCTGGCCCCCGAACTGTTAATAATGTAAATAACGTGTTCGAAGCTCTGTCTTTTAATGACGTTATTGTGTTGTAGTCTAGTTTAGCTAGCTGTATCGATTTGTGCTTTTGTAGTTAAGATTTAGTTCCCTCACCGTAAACTGATTTGCTTGTTTGTGTGAGGGCTTTCTGTGTTTTCCCCTGTATAGTCAGTTCGTCTTCCTGTTGAAATCGGTGTCTGACTCCTTGCTTGAACCCAGAAGAGTAGTAGCACTCCGAAAAATGCTACAATATTATCTAAAAGTGAACACAATTTTTCAACATGTATATTTATTATATATTATAATATATTTTGGATGATAATATCTTAATAATAATACATTCACATGTATGCCGAAGCATTTGGGTAACATCTGCAAAAATGGTAGCTAGTATGCACTCAAAAAATTTTAAACGACATTTTTTCACAGCCTTTTTTGTTCATATTTCTGTAGATGTGATGGATACTGCCTAATGGAACAGATGTAGATTGGGATGTATTCTATATATATATATTTCTGTCAGTCCAGGAATTTCTTCAAGGTTGAACTGTCTATGTACTTAAAAGGAGAATTTTATTTCTTAAAATAGGAGAGTTCCTTCAACAAGGATATATAAACCCCTGGCTTCCTGGCCGTATTATGGAATAAACTTTGGTTTATTTAATCTGCAGTCGTTAGTGCTCTATATCTTCACAACTATTACAGTACCAAAACCCTACAGGTATAATAATTCTTGGGTCCAATTATTCTTGATGGCACAGTATACACAAAGTCAAGCTAAGTGGAATTATACTGTGATGGAGAAGATGTTTGCCATAGTTCTTACCCAGCTATCAGTTAAATCTTATTTATGAAACTAAATTTCCAGGGCTGGGCTTGAGGGCCTCTGGGCTTCTTGCTTACCTGCTTCTTACCACCCAAGTGGCATGGTTGTGTGGCCACATCTCATTTGTGTAAGTTGTAGCTAGTAAATGTCATTGTCACCCCCATGACCCTGTTGAAAGAATGTCTGAATCTCAGCCCTCCTCGGTTTCTTAGTGGTTGCCCTTCAATAATTTGCCTGTAAAGAGGAAGGAGAATTACAACTCACATAAACAGCTAGAACAGGGAACACACAAGATAAATGAACTGTTCAGCTGTTTGGCTAGCTAATACATTGGCTTGAGTTTTGTCACAGAAGCTAACTGTCGATAGCCCTGCTACTGTGACAGGGCTGCTAGCTAGCTAGCTAACTTAATTGTGGTTCCAGGACATAGCAAAATTATAACGTGTAAACAAAATGTATGTTTATTAATATGATTAAAATTGATTGTGTTGCACTGATGACTTAAGGCACATAGAATACAGTGCCCTTATGGACCTCCGAAAGATTAGACATATACGGTAATATGGAAATTAAACTATTTTCCTTCATAAACATGACATACATAAGCGAAGGGGGGGGGGGATTGTTGCTGAACCGAAGCACTGAAAGCAGCAGCACAGCAGGAACAACAGGGATCAGTGCCGCATGTCCCACCCCTGCATCTGCACCACAGGCTCTGTCAGTTGTTGCTGTGGTGGAATGCAGCACCATCACTTTTATCCAGAGAAGCATCTCTCTTCTTTCACCCCTTTTGATCTTCTGTCAAGTATTTACTTGATCACTTTTAGCCAAACACGAATAAGCAGCATTGACTATTTATGAGGAAGGATAAAAAGTCTGTTTAAATGGTTCACTCTTATGTATTTTGCTCCCCTGCATATATTGTTTCTGTCAGCTTGCACATTGTACTTCTCAAATGGAGTGGAAAAAAAAGAAAAAAATTGGCATGGGAACCCAAACTGACTTCCACTTTAAAGGCTGATTTGTCCTAGCACCAAACAGTTATCCTGTTTCCAGGGAGACCACTCTGTGCACATCTCCAACCATGCAAACTGGCTGTTTGACTTTTTCATCAACTTTTAGCAGAGAATTTCTACTAAAAATATTCTCCAAAGTTCAAATCTTCTGCTGAATATAATTAAAATTTTTTATAATTAAAATGCCTACATATTTTAGTATATCTGAGAAGTAGGATTACTAGGATTCAAAAAGCATATGGTCTGCTGGTGGGATAATAACGATTATCTATACGATTTGCTATATAATCACTCAGAAAACTTTCTGGCACCAGACATCTGAAAAAAAACTTGCTCCTAATGCCAACATGACAAACTAAATAAATAAACTAGATAAACTACTGATTTTTCTTCCTCATGCCAGCTCCTGTGGTAAATGTCTCAGGATCATTTACCAGCAATTAAACTTTACACTTGGATCTTTCGAATTAAGAGATTTGGTTTGTGCCTAGTTTTCACCAAAATGCTGATTTTTATTTTATTTTGTACACAAGCCCTACCAATGTCATCAAAATCTCTACCATGGACAATGTTGTCCACCATGTGGTCATTGTATTGAGTAATACTGCAATTTTGAGTTATGGTTGCTGTTTCCACCAGTCACACCCAAGGCAAACGTTATAACCTTGCATCCAACATTTATCACTTCACCGTAACGGAATGGCCTTCATCTAGGCTAGAATAATATAGAAGGAGAGTGGTTTCAGTGGTAAAGGGTGCTTCTCTAAGTCAGGGTGAGGTGGAGGGGATGGTTTTGAGGTGGGACTGACTAGCTTTTTCACAAGGACGGAAACCTCCGCCATGAAAAATGTGGCTCAGTGCAAATAGGGGACACGGGGCATAGTAACTCTGCCCGACTAAGTTACGGCTTCGTTTAATTTGTTACTGTTGATGGAATGCTGTTGGCCACCTCCATCTTTCAGCCTTGATGCGCGTACAGTGATAAAGCTGACCAGTGGGTGTACTGGCTCTGATTGCTCGTGCCTTCTATGTCAAGAACCTTTTTGTCATTGGGATTTTTCTTGGATGACCCTGGGAAAACAAGTTGTTATCGGGCTCTATATTGCCATGAAAAATTCTCCACTACATTAAGTTTTTCAGTGGAAATTCAAGTTTTCAGACAGTCCCTTCGCAGTTTCCTGTTTTTTCACTTTTTACTTTGAATAATTGTACAGCCTACTTAAAATAGATAAGAATTTGAATAATTAAAAGAAGCTTCTTAAACAATATATTTTTGTTTATTCAGAATAAATGACTGAAATGAATGAAAACCCAAGCTTTGTTATGTTTAGGGATTGTTATCAATTGGCCATTGCTGTGCCTCGTAACACAATCATCTGTAATGCAGTTCACTTCAGTGAACTAGATAATGTTTTTCGTTGTATACTAGATACATGTTACAATTTATAGATTCAATTTGTTGAATTTTTTTTTCATGCAAAATCTCTGTTTAATTTTGGACAGATTTAGATTAACCTATGTTGGCAAACCATTTACCGTTGATCATTTAAACTGTATTTATGGTAAACAATTTAACTAAGTTATGGCAAGCAGAAACGCAACGGAAGATAGATGTCTCAAGGCTTCTTATTTTCCACCTGGAAAGTTGAGCTTGTGTTAGTGTGTTAGTGACTGGAGGTATGTGTGTTTACGGATAGAATAATTATTTATTTTGTATCATTGTTGCTGTTGATGTCCGTAAGGTATTTGCTGTTGTCCACTCCTATTTGTTTGTGTGGCCTGTGTGTGCATGAATTAGTGTGTGTTGTGTGGGCTGTATGGCAGTCTGGCACAGGCCGATGTGAGCGCTGGGTTTTTACTAGGTGGACGATCACTGTGCGCTCTGCTGATCACTGGCACCTCCACAGTTCTAATTAGCAGCCAGAACGACAGAGTGCTGCTTTACTGGTTGTTGATTATAATGATGATGGTTGTTTTTCAAGATTGAGTCTTAGGGGTGGTGGGGGGGGACTTTTTGTATTCCTCATAGACAACTGTAGTGAAATCCTTATCTCTAGCTCCTTAGTTAATCCCAATGGCATTTCTGTGTTTTTCTCGCTCGCTTTCCCATGCAACCCTGTGGTGAAGCTGCAAAATGTCAGATACATTTAGGGATAGGGAAAGCAGGAAGCTAAATGTTTGTCTAGATGGGGATTTGAGTGAAATGAATGGATTCCCCCAAACTGCTGCAGGATGTCATGGCAGGGCAAAAGAGGAATAGCTGAGTGATGAGTGGAAAAGCTTTCAGAATGAGACTGGCACCGGAAAGTAGACTTTTTATACAAAGACAATCTTTTTATTTAGTTTCTATATTTCCAATATTTTTTCTTTTCAGAATATATTGTTTGCTACTATTAACATTTTCAAGGGGTCAGTTTTCAATAATTTTCAGTTTTTCCCACATTGGTAGTGTAAAATGTTGTTTGTGCGAAAACTGTATTAATAAGCATTTCTTAGACATTCAGTTGCTATAATGTAAAGCATTTAGACTTGCTTCCCTGGGATGAATACCATGCCACGCAGCCTGGAGACTAAAGGATGGTTTAGACTGAAAAGGTTTTTATATTTTAGTGTTTGAAAGCTAAAAAGCTGTTTGATTTTGGTTCCATCCCATTTGTTTTGCCATTTGGAGTTTTAATAACTTGTTTAATTTATAATGCGAAATGGAAGATGTAAACTGGCCCTCTGCCAGAGTCGGATCGTACCCGGACCAGCTACGCCTAGGACTACACTTACTTTTCTGAGGAGCATATCTCAGTGAGAGCTAAGATTAATTCATTGGTACTACTGTTTTGGTATTAACATTCTTGCAGAAAGTTATTAGGACTATACATTATTTTATAGTGTTTAGTGAATTCACATTTAAAGTAACTTTATTGGCCACCTTCATTGAATATTTTCAACATTCTTTCAGTCATTAGCTCATACTAAGAAAACATTTCTTCATTTATAGTGTGCATTTCTTATACCACTTGGGTATGCCCCTTTTGAAGAGACTGCGTTTTGCTTATTTTTGAGCCCTTTGGATTAGGACCCCCTTCAGAATGGACGCTTTCAACGTCTGCTTTTGGATTCTCCCTTCTAAGACACCTTCCATTCAGAATGGGGAACAGCTATTATCAGCCGGTAAACCAAACCTTCTTGTCACTTGCATTGTTACCCCCTGAACTAAGCCTTTGTCTCATTGGCATTTTCACCCCCTTCCTTTCACTTATATTTTCACCCTCTAACCTAAACCTCCTGTCACTTTTTACCTGCTCTCAACTCCTTTATGTACAATGTGCATGTACATCAAGCCTTTTCTGTCTCAGCCATGAAAATGAATGGCCTGCTCCTCTCTTTAAAGCGGGAGATACATTTTACCACATTTTACCACGGTGGTCCCCATCATGTCAGTGTGCAAGCCTGGCCCCCAGGCCCGTGGTCATCTGAGGCCTTTGCTAGTGCTGCAGCAGAGGAGCTGTGTAATTAATAGGTAATAACTCTGGAGCTTTGAAAGCCCGAGAGGGCCTGTCTTGACAGGCTGATGAGGGGATATTGGAGCGATCGATTGCCCACCCATCCATCAAGACAGGTAAATGGCAGCTTAATAGTGCATTTGTCATTATCGGAAATTTAAAAACAGGGGTTCGTATAGGTAACATTTCCACTGCTAGGGTGTTCTATCTCACATTATAATGAGGGACTTTTTAAAGGAACGGATAATATCTGGCCGATATGAACCAGATCATTTCCATTCCCATCAAGCTTTCATCGTGAGGGGTGTCCAATCAATTTATTAGCATGCCATTTGTACTACAAAAGCATATATAAACATTTCCAGTCCACAGCTTAATTTCTTTCTGCCTGCATGGACTTGAAGTCCATGAAGTCCTAGCTGTGGCTACATGTTGAATATTTACTTACTGTATATCGGTGGATTCACATGATCAAAATTCATACATTCCTTTACAATGGGAAGCCTTTTTTGGTAATCCACATCCCTCACAGTTTTCAGAAGTGCATTCCTTAATTCCGTCTTGCTCTGTGCATCCAGTGTAATGCATCTGCAGCTCTTCCTTCTCCAATCTGTCCTGATTTATTTACTACCACTTCTTCCAAAGAAATACTCTGTCTATTACCAGTTCCACCTCACCTTCTCCCTCATCTATCCCTACTCTTGATTTCCAGCATTGTTTTAAAACGTTTCTTCATCTTAACTTTACCTTCAATCTTCTTTTATGTGCCTCATCCACATCAGTTGTTCTTTGTAGTAATGAGCCTCCCTTTTAACCCCTGGCCCCCAATTTTCAGTCTCTCCCTCTGTCTTTCTTTAAGTCGTTATCCGCCAAATATGGCAAGTGCCCTTAATTCACCTTTATGCATAACTAATTCAACTCAAAAGCCTATAACATATGCAATGCAGTAAAATCTCCTTCACAGCCACATATATATGTCAAATGGCAACACAAACGCAGATACAACAAAACTTGGAGCAACACTACAGTTTACCCACATGCTGCCAGGACATCCAGAGTGTGTTGGTGCAGTGCAGAATCAGACTGCTTCATTAGCATGGGCTTCAGGTGTCTCGATTTCCCCCTCCCCCTGTCCGGCTAAAGCTGTGAAGATGACAGCTCCCCAGTCAGTACCAGACAAGTCGGGATTTGTTATTTTTTTATGTTATTAAAAAAATATTGTTATTTACAGAATATGATAAAGAGCCATTTAGTGTGAGTCCACATATATCAGTTTAAATCTTCAAATCTAAATGACCAGGTGATATCAGAAAAAATAACGTCTAGAGGCATGCCAAAGAACCACCATGCTCTGGAGGGTGACCATTTAACAGCTATGTTCTGTAGGGTGTGGGCTGTATAGGGAGGTGCAGTTGCGGTACTGGCTAATGAACTGAAGAACTGCCAACAGCTGCTCTGAACTGGCCAAGCACTAGAGGTCATTAATTGTACAAGAACGGCTGCAGAGCAAGGGGCTTTGTGTCCCTTTTTGTTCCCTCTGCGATCTGCCAGTCTCTGTTAACCTAATCACATGAAAGCAGTAGGATGCAACAAGCAGCGAGACAGCACCCCGGCGTGATGTCAGGCCATCTGCATGTGTGACTTAAACCAGACAGAGCGTACAGTATAAATAAACAAACAAGCAACCCAGGAACTTGTTTCAATAGTTAGGATGCAAACTGCTGAGGATTGCCAAGCATATGAAGCGAGATGCTAATTGCGGGCTGCTGGGTTTGTCGTTTGAATTCCCTCAGGCCCAGATGCTGCTGGGGACACAGAACAATTTCTGTTAATTGAAGGGGCAAGCCATTCGATCACTGTAGGAACAGCTACAAGTTCATCAGTCACTGTCTTTGAATTGTACATTTACGAGTAAGGAAAGGAGGATGTTTTCTGTCAACATTGACTCATATTAGTTAAAATTGAACAACTGAAGCAAGCGTCCCTTTAAAAGCTGAGGAATTAAATCTCTTATTTTGAAAGTTAATCTATATGAATATGTGATTTTTGCTTCTCGTCAACTGACGGACCCCTGTTGGGGAAGAGCAATTAAACAGCAGGGAGGTGCGGATAACTGTTGGTTGTGCTGTTCTGGAAACAACAAACAAACAGGCTCGGTAAGTGTTTGTGCATGCGGGGGGGGGGGGGGGGTAATTGGGTGTAAAGTTAGAGCCATTGCATTGCTGTATTATGGCAATAGTAAACTCCACCCATAGCTGAAAGTAGAGTTAGAAGGAACAGTTGTTCTCCATCAACTGTGGTTTTGCTAACCTTATATGGGTAATAAACGGGTATTGTACTCCATTTTACAAACTGCTGTATGCAGGCTTGAGTCTTGATAGATAGATGGATGCCTGAAAGTAATCTTGAGGAGGCAGCTCATTGATTGCTCAATGGCTGCTCAATGATAGCTCATTGAGTCCATTTAATCATGAAATTCCCCTAATGGAAATTTGTTTTCATTGTCTTCCACTGTTGCTCCACAGTGACTCATGTAAAATAAAGCTCTCTAACTTACTTTAACCTTTAATGTATTTTTTTCTTAAATATGAGTGGCTAATTTTCTAGAGATAATACATTTGCATTACATTTCAAAACTGTGTAATATGAAAATGTTTCGTCCAGAAAAGTAATTAGAATGGATCTGAAGCATAGTTTAGGCTAAGTGACTTTGGTCCATTGTAAATGGACGTCACATTATAAATGACATTAGCACATCATAACATCATATTGCTTGGAGCAAAGACAAGCCATTTTTTGATTTCTGAAAGGAACAGACAAATCTTTGGCTTCATGGTGAGGATAGCTTTTTATCATTAGGTGATCACAGCTGCTAATTAGAAGATATACAGCACTGTGCAAAAGTCTTAGGCACCCTAGCTTATTAACATAAATGTAGTCTTTGATGTTTATTTTTTGCCTTCTGTATTTGAGTGTCAGTAGAAAAAAGCAATTTTTAGTTTGCCAAACAGTCATTTTCCAAAAGAAGAACAAGCAGTTCTGAAACAGATGGTATAGACTCCACAGAGCCCTGATCTCAACATCATCGAGGCTACCTGGGATTACCTGGACAGACAGAAGCAGGAGAGACAGCCAAACTTTGTTGAAGAACTGTGGAGCAATCTACCTGCCGATTGTCTTATAAAATTGCATGGCAGTGTACCTAAGAGAATTGATGCAATTTTAAAGGGTGGTCACACCAAATATTTATTTATTTATTTATTTTTAATATTTACTGCCCGTTATTTATGTTAAATTGAGAAACTTTTCATTTTTAGTATTCTTCGCTTTTAAGATTTTATTTACTTATATGTGTCTAAGACTTCTACATAGTACTGTATCTCTATCTTTACGTTAGATGAAGATGTTAGGTTATGGTATGTGATTTTGTTTGATGAGAGTAAAAATCATTTTAATTAAAAATAGATTGTGAAGCTACAGTGCACTGAAACTCTAGGAATTAATAAAACTGTTGATTCCCAGAAACTAGTCACATTTTTGTATTTGTATATGCACTATATATGCACAGTTTCTTTTATTTGATCACATATTACAAGTTTTGTAATACCATTGTCCATCTAAACTGATTGAACATTGAATAGCCCAAACTGATTTATTTTCAATATGCCCGGTGCTGCATATTATTTTCTTCATATTGCAAAATTCTGTGCCAACCAGTCATTCCTGCCTGTCATCCGGGAACCGTTGGCTCCTGCAGTTTAAAACTTACGAGTGATTAGAACGTAGTCAGGGGACCTCCTTCCCCCAGAACATACAGAATAAATGGTTCTCCTTCACCGCCTGTCTATGCTGTCTGCACTGTGCATTCATTATTGATTGCCTTACCTAAAATGTCTGGCTGTTGAAAGAGACCCAGCAATGAGCCCCCCCAGGTTACAGTATTGGAAAAGATCTTGGAAAAAATTGTGAAAAACGATGAATGACTATGAAAACATGGGAACCCAAGAACACATTTTTACAAATGTTAATTTATTATTATTTTGGAAACTAATGTATTTACCCCTTGTTTTCACAGTTTGCTGTGTTTCAAACTGAAATGGCCCCTTAAGTCATTTGTCATTAAATCATGGTTATGGTTAACATCTTCTCTATGGTGCTTGCACAAGGAGATCAGATCTCCTGACATAAACTCTTCTCCTTCGTTTCTCCGGTACATAATTTTCTCTTCAGATATCAAAAGATGGCAACGTTTGTCTGCTCGACTGCACTTGTGCGCTACATATCTGTCTGTTTGGAGCTTTATAAGTAAAATTCATCGGATTGTAGTTCTGTGAGGCTGCATTACTGATGGAAGATATATGGCATCTTTCTACACAGGCGCCGTAAGAGATACGTGTTGTGTTGAAACGTTATGTTTTCCTGAAAGTACCTGGCCTGATGACAGATTAGGAGTTCCATTGCTGGAGAAGGCATTGCAGTTTGTCAGACTTGCAGTCTGTGGGAATATGTTTCCAGTGACAAATATATATTTTTTTACTTTTCTCCTTCCACACACTTCAACCAGTGACCCGACATCTACAGTATGTATTTTAAACAGAGCTGACTGTGATGTAAAGGCATGGAAAAGTCAAAAATAGAAACTCAAAACATGTTTTTAGACATTACTCTATTTTCTGCTTTTTGAAGGATTTTTCAGTTTTTACCTAATAGAAATCTAAGTTACGATAACCGCATTTGTTCAATTGCTTAGTTGAATCTCGCATTACTCGAAGGCTTAGGCAAATTATGGACAATAAAACGACAGACGGATAACCTTGGGCAAGGCCTAAAGCGTGTGCCAGACTGCAGACACAGCTTTTCAATCAGTCCCTTGCAACATTAAAATAGTTTGTATTAATTAATAGTCTAATTTAATTTATCCCTGCATGCTGCTGACACATTCTAATATAACATTAGGGCCTTAACTTTTTCTTTGATTGCCTCCTGATTTTAAAGGATTCCGTGACTGGAGACAGCTGAAAAGATGATTCTTAATTCTCAACAGAGCTTGGGTAGGTTTTGTTAAGTGTATTTGCAGCGAAGGCACCAGTAACTTGTGACAGGTGAGGCTCCGATGGGAGATTCTCTAGATCCCAGGCACAGTGAAATGTCTTACTGTGGTGTGGAGGAGCAGATGGCTGCGCTGTGAGGGTTGCGTCTCGTGGCAGTCTGTGTGACACACAGTCCATCAGTCATCTGTACTGGTCAGGCACACATGACAGTTGTCTGCCCACCACACCCGCAGGCCACACCGGTCACCTACAGGGGCTTCCTTACCTTCCCAGTAAGAATCTGTATATTGTATATGTTTATTATAAAGACAACACGAGGGGGCTGTGTCTAATAATAAAACTAAACATTGGTGGCTTACTCATGCTGCTTAAAGCAGAAGACTTGTTTCTGACGATGAGAGGTTCTGGCATCTCACACATCTGCGAAGGGGACAGTAATCATAACTGTCTGCTCAAGCTCAGTGTTGAAGAAAGATAAACTACCCTCCTCAGGTCCCCTTGAATCCTCCATTAGGCACAGGCGGTAAGAATTACTATGCTGCAATGTTCGCAAGCACTTACTCTGTGTGCACTACTGCACAGAATCCTGTCTTCTGTGCATTGAAGCTGTTCAGCGCTTGGGGGTGAAAGTTTCCCATTTACCTTTGTGATGTGCCATCCCCTATAGTTTACCGGCATAGTCAAAACTCTCTCGTACTTTGACTCTCCAGAGTCATGGAGAGTGAAACCATTGTCTTAAACCACCTATAATTATCACCCAGAGCAACCAGCTTCATTAGCCAGTAAACTGCATCTTAATCTACTGATTATTTGAAAGAGTTGATCAATGATTTTCTGTGGATGCCACGAGGTACATAAAAGATTTATTGACATGGCTTAATGTAGTTGTTCCACGTCATCCAAAGTACAGACCTCCTCATGTTCTTTCAGGGCCAATGGAGAAACTTACATTTTAATCCCACAGATTTGGCAAAATTTTCCAGATTCAACACAATTATTAGCTCTCAGAACCTCGAAGGTACACTGTCTGTTTTTAGGAGTACTGAGGAAAAAAGGATTACTTTGTGCTTTACTTACTTTGTGTCCTGGATTCATTCGCCCTGAGTTCTCAAGTTTTTTATAATAATGGCCAGCTTAGAAGATTAACAGTGGTCATATTTTCCCACGGTGGTGGGAATTCAGGCCTGTTTTCCAAAGCAATTGTAGCTGTAACTGCAATTTACACTTAACGCCTAGTGATTATCCAGCGAGTACACCACTCAAGTCAAAGGTTTGTGTGTGTGTGTGTGTACATGCTTATGGAGGAGGGTCTAAGAAGGCAAACAAAAGGGCAAAATAGGCGTTTTAGGTGGTTAAATCAGAGAAGTCTATGATAAAGTGTGTGTGTGTTTGTGTGGGAGGGGGGTCCTCTCACCGCTCAGCCCAGCTTCAGGCAAGAGATCAAATATTCTGTAAAATTCAGCTGAATTCCCAGGATTTTGTATTTGATGTTCTGCTTTTTTCCTTGTTAAACTGGAGATCAATAGCAATGAGTTTCTCACTTTGGTGGCTGTCTAATACTCAGCCTCATTCTATCTTCTCTCTCTCATCTGTGTGTGTCTGTGGGTGATCCACATTCCTTGCCCTCCTTTTCTCCACCCCCTCTCTCAAACCGACCCGAACCTCACCCATCCTCTCAGATCCCGTGCCCAGTGGAGGTCACATGATCTCAACGGACGACGCCGAGTACCCACGGGAGTACCGCACGCTGGGGAACGGCACGCGGCGCTTCTCCAATGTGGGACTGGTGCACACTTCTGAGAGACGGCACACCGTCATTGCCGCCCAGAGCCTAGAGGCCCTTACAAACCTGCAGAAGGCTGACATGGATCGCAAGCGGGACCCCTTTGTGGACCACCTCAAAAACAAGTATCCTCCACAGCACCAACCTACCCCCTCCCCATGCCATGGCAGCATACGGGGGGGCCCTGACCGCACCCGTGATCAGGTACAGATATGGACACTTCCATGTCATTTCCCTTTTTGATATATTGTGGAAGAAATTCAAATTTGTTGAGCTGTGTCCATTGAGATAGAGAGAGAGAGAGATTGAGAGATACCTGACAGTATTTAGAGACGATAAATATGATTTGCGTTTATTTTCTTCTCACGTTTCGCACTCCATGCACTCCTCTTCCCAAGGTCCCTAGTTTTTTTATTTTTTTGTGCGTGTATGTGCTTTTCTCATGACGGGCTCTCATAGCTGATTGCACCGAGAGGCAGAGCTCCACAATACAGGGAACACTGTGGTTCTTTGGGTTACGTAGTTCGTTTGAATTCTACACTTCACCTTGTTGTGGTCTTACCTGAATTTTTTTCTCCAGTTCCCCTTTCTTCCCTGTCCCTCTCTTTCCTCTTGCTCTCTGTATGTGTACAGTGGTGTATCCACAGAGCGAGAGCACGAGAGAGAGAAAGAGAGAGAGAGAGAGACAGGTGGAGTCCATGGTTGCCATAGCAACCCGTCCCTTATAAGGAAATCAGACATATCGCATAGCAGAGGTTCAGCTGGAAGGAAAGGAGGAAGAAAGAGGGAAAGGTAGACAGACAGAGCGAAGGGACACCAAGTGTATACTGAAACAACAGGAAATCATAAGTGAGAGGAGAGCTACCATTACCGACATTTCTGTGTTGTCTCAGCCCTGGCAATCGACAGCATGAGAATGTAAAGGGAGGGGGGTGGTGTTGGGTGGAGAGAGAGAGAGAGAGAGAGTGGGGAGCGGACAAACCAGACAGCTAATTAATTAGCAACTTCATGATCTGTTCATTAATCAATGAAGTCATTAATAAGGTAGCGTGCTAATGACTTATATAAATATTTGCCGCCACATATGTTAGAGAGCAAGAGACGGATAGAAGGAGGCTGACAGGGAAATATGACGAATGACCAGTCTGAAAGTCATTTGCTTGGAAGCTGAAGAGCCGTTGGGGGGAGCCAGGTGCAGGTGCCTTGCAGGTGAGATGATGTGGGGGCTACCCTCCTTTCCGTGCCGCCCTCCCTACCTCCCGTTGTATTGCATGCCTGTGCTGTTAGTTGTTGCAGTTGTCGTCTGGCTACGGTATGAGGAAGCTAGTGCAGGAGGTGGCCAGGTGTGACGATGGGCTGCGGCGGAAGGGACCACTGGGGGCTGTGCGCTGGGTCTGAGTGAGCGAGAGCGAGGACGGGTGAGGAGGGGGGAGAAATGTTAGCCTGCCTGGCATGCGGTTTAGGCTGTAGTTGCTTTACTCAAACTGTTTGCAGCACCTGCCCCAGACTGGGCACTTTTTTACTTCTGATTCCTTGCATTTGGAAGTACTAAATGCTTACGCTTATGTCCATTTGGAGGTCTTGCTGTACATAAAGTTGGGAGCGGAGTGGGGTCCAGATTTGGCCATAGTGTAACCCTTTTTTGGAAATAAATAGCGCGTGTTGAGGCCATAGACACAAATTTGTCAAGGAAGATGACTGGGACCAAATCAAAACTTTGACAGCCCGCTAATCTCAATCAATAAAATTGTATTTAATTGAACAGTACTAAGTAAAATGCACTTGCCAGTTATCAACGATAATGCGTTGCAGCCAGTGTAGTTGACTTGTAATCAGTAGGTTGGAGGGATTGCTGCTGTACCTTCAACTGGTTCGCTAAGGCAAAATATTTCAGAATACAACTTGATAAAGGCCAAAAATGTTTAAAGCTGCATGCTATGTGGAAATATGTGCATCTTTGTATCTTTGTAGATGCTACAAAATGTGAGGCCATGATTTAATTAACATACACTTATACTCAGATTTATAGATATATGTTGACTTCAGACATGATTGACTCCCCCTGCTGACGTTACTTGTTAACACCATCCATGCCTCAGTGCTCTTTATAAACTGACAACCAAATTGCAATACTGCACAATGTTCAGTTGTGTACTGTCATTATCCTTAGAGCGATGATTAAATTCAAAGAGTGACTGAGATGAGGGAACCAACTGTATTTACTCTGAACAAACAAGCCATTATCCCCAGTAGTGAATGGCTAATAATGCAGGCTGTTCAGAGCCAGGCAAGCAGTTCTCGTAATGGTGGAATGGCCAGGCAGAATGAAGTGACACACGCTCGCATCCCAGCCTCCAGGACACAAAGAGCACAGTATCTGGGTCAGCTGAGCCCACAGGGCACCTGTCTGCTTTGTGCACCCCCCCTTCTCGAGTCTAAAGTTCCCTGCAATGTCCATACTCTGAAGAGGGAAACACTGCAGTTCACGCTGTAAAGCTACGCACACGTATTATTTTAGGGGATTATATTTTCTCTGGCTCATAGTACCTTGTGCCTGTGTCTCACTGTACCTGTTGCTCCATCCCCTGCCTTCCTCACTTTGAAACCTTCACAGACTCAAACCACTGCTTTACCTCAGCTGTCGATGACTTTCTCCTCTCAACCTGCAGTCACAGTGCTGAGTGGAGTACTGCCTGCAACCTAACCGTTGAGGAGATGACACTGTCACAGTCGTAATGATCTCTATTTGCAGGAGCGCAGACAGCTCTTAAAACAAAACAAAAAACTGGCTGGCTAATGGAGTCCATTAAGTGGCTCAGTGGTGGGTTACTCAGGCTTTTTAGGACAGCCAGCTCCACTTCCAACAGTACTTAATTATTTGACGTATCTCTTTTAGATAGGACTACGATCAACAGATTTCAAGGTGGTCTTGATCCTGATTCCCAAGCTGGTATACCTGCCATTATGTTTCTCTCTCACACTTAAACACAGAGGCTTCTAATGCAGAGATTTTCAGTGGATGTGCCTGACTTTCAAAACCAAGCATTTTTATTGTGTGCGGAGGTGGGTGGGGAAACAGTGACAGTTTTTTTTCAGATTTGTAAGAACACAAAATGATTCCTCTGCAGTATTTAAGTTTAATAGTACCGAGAAATGTGGTATGGAGTCTGAGTGTTTGATTACAATTTTGCAATGTGCAGCCGTATGCATATGTGGATTCAAGATATTGCTGTCGGCACTGTATAAGAAGAGTGATTTTTGTTTCTGTCTCAGCACTCCTCTGGGTCATTGTTAAGTCTAGACCGGCTCATGAAATATTCAACAACCTGTATCGATCAGTGCGGGACCAGGAAGTATTGTGCCACCACTCTGGCTTATTTATTACTACACCAAAAATGCGGCCTGCTCAGCTCCAGGGTGAAAACCTGTGGATTCAGAGCATGGGGGCTTTAGGAGTGTCATGGCCTCATACTGCCCTCTGCACTGACAATAGAATCCAGAAAATTGGGATATTTTGTACGGTGAAAATAAAATCTTTCAGTTTGCATAGTTGGCCTCGTTGTTCCAGGCTTTTACTTTCAATCAAGCAATTTATTTATTTCTATTCACCTAGGGCCTATTAACTTTGCAGTGGGAACTTGACAGAATTTCACAACAGCAGCTTTGGATCCAAACTCATAGCAAATACCCTTTCTTCCTTGCACTGAAGGGAACATGCAATTTTATGGCAATATGTTTGACAGTGACCATTGAATTATTTACACATCTGCATTGCTTTTTGAATCACTTGAATGCATTATAAATAAAAAGGGTGTCACTATAAAGTCTAGGGCGTCACAACCCAGTGAGAAATACATTATACATCAATTGCCAAACCATTTAAACATAATGACTAACTAGAGCTAGATTGTTTAATATGTGGTTTAATATACTTCTTCTATTGCAATGATGATGATATGATTTATATCATTACTGACCATGGAGAGGACTAAATGTAGCCTTTCCTATTTGTTATATACATGAAAGTTTACCGCAATTTTTTTTTTTACTCTTCCAATTACATTCATCACTTGTGTTTCAATGATGGTTCAACATATATGTAGGTAAAATAATTGTCTTAATTTACTCTATTTAAATAAATTATTATAAATAAATAATACAGTGTAATAATAACGGTCCCAGGATAACCTCTGGCAGGGTACCCTTCATTTGGTGCCATGTGTTCTCTAGGTAAGCGACGCACACGCACCGGGCCATCCACCAAAAGAAACCGTGATTCATCAGATCAGGCCACCTTCTTCCATTGCTCCGTGGTCCAGTTCTGATGCTCACATGACCATTGTAGGCGCTTTCGGCAGTGGCCAGAGGTCAACATGGGCACCCTGACTGGTCTGCGGCTAGGCAGCCCAATACGCAACAAACTGCGATGCACTGTGTGTTCTGACACCTTTCTATCAGAACCAGCATTAACATTTTGAGCAATTTGAGCTACAGTAGCTTGTCTGTTGGATCGGACCACATGGGCCAGCCTTCGCTACCCACGTGCATCTCATGGCCGCCCATGACCCTGTCGCCAGTTCACCGCTTTTCCTTCCTTGGACCCCTTTTGATAGGTAATGACCACTGCAGACCGGGAACACCCCACAAGAGCTGCAGTTTTGGAGATTATATGACCCAGTCGTCTAGCCATCACAATTTGGCCCTTGTCAAAGTCGCTCAGATCCTTACGCTTGCCCATTTTTCCTGC
>JAOVYW010046992.1:8527-25026 GCA_025775045.1 Hiodon tergisus
GGAGGCTGTGCTGCAGTGATGGAGTCCTGCAGCGCGGCTATAAGAGCTCCTGGAGGCTGTGCTGCAGTGATGGAGTCCTGCAGCGCGGCTATAAGAGCTCCTGGAGGCTGTGCTGCAGTGATGGAGTCTTGGCAAGAACCCCCCCCCCCCATTTTTACACTCCTCCACTCTCTATCTTTATGTCTTTAACTCAATCATTCCCTCGGTCTCTCTCTCTCCATCACTGCTGCAACACGAGCATAATGTCTGAGTGAGTGAGTCACCCAGTCATGCTGAATTAGACACGTTCCTGCAGTGGCCTACACCCCAACAACCAAATACCCAAACACCCTAACGTGGAACCGACGGGAGCTTAGGGCATCAGCGCCCAAAGACGGTGGACGAACCGTGACGTCCTAATTAGACAAAGCGAGAGAGTTCTTTCACTCTCAGGTTTTTTGGGGGCAAGAGCAGGTATCTGGCATGTCTTTTGAAATCTTTCCCTTTTTTAAAGGCTTAGTGTGACGGCGGTGTGCCTTTGACCAATGTTACACAAAGCTTTACATTTCACCCTTTCCTTAGAGTCACAGGGACGGCATTGTATTTGAAATTAAATTAACATTGCGCAGCATTCATTGCACTGACCTTTTAAGGAAGAGTATATTTTCTTACAAATTACATTTATTTAATGGAGGACATAAAAAATGTGCTTTGCGCACCGGCTTGGTGAGGCTTAAAGGGGAAGGGGGCGGAGCATCAGTGTCTGACTCATTTCCTGGGTCTGTTTGAAGGTGACATTTCTCCCGGACGGGAAGAGGAAACGTGGCCACTGTGGCCCTTTGTGTTTCCCTGCGCCACGCCTTTGAAGGACTGGGTGGGCGGCTGACGTGGCGAGATCAATGCCGTGGCTCTTAATATTGCATTTGCAATGTGAATCCCTATGTGTCCGAGCGTAAAACCGCTAAAGCTGAATCAAAGGCCGAGAGGAAACAGCTAATCACTTCAGCAGGATACATTAGGGGTAGAATTAATGATCAGGTTTTTATATTTGTCCATGAGAGAAGGAAATGATCCACTCTGAAATGTCTTCCGAACATTTATATTATTAGCATGCTTTGCATGCTTACCATTTAGCAATCACAGACGGTTTTAGCAGCATGAAAAAAGTATTTTTAAAATGGTACATCATCAGTACATGATCAGAATTAATACTTCCGGGTTGCTTGTGCTGGAACCGTTTCCAAATTCCCCAGATGGGCACTCTCCAGTTTCTCTCAGGGGACAGCAGTACCAGAGAAGCACAGAGAAACAGGACCAATCATCTCCTGATTGGTCAGGTGACAGCATGAAGTAGGACAGAGAGTTCTGTGACCTGCCGTGCTGAGTGCAAAGAGACCATGTTCTCCCCGTTTTTTCTGCCACACGAGATAAAAGCATATTTTGTACTACATACATTTCTTGTCTCCCTGTAATAATAAATTCATTTCACAACAGACATATACTACTACAAAACAACGCTGATGTCTGTGAGTTTAATATTTCATATTATTACTTTTAATATAATGTTCTTTCATCCTCCTCTAGAAGATTGCCGAGACATCCATTGGCCAAAAGGTGATTCCGTTTTCCATTTTCCGTACATTCTTTGGCACTGGTCATTCCACAAGCGGGGGTCCGCAGATTGTAGTACAGTCAGTATGGTCAGCACTGCGCCAACCATTCCAGCTTGCTCATCGCTTTGTGTGAAGCCTATAACAACACAGGCTCCTCGTTCCACACATACCACAACCCCACCCCCACCGTAGTCCCCTACCTGACCATGGAGAAAAAACCACAATCCGTGCTGTTCCTGGGAGGGGGGTTTCCTGGAAGTACAAAACTTTTGGTACAAAACTCTGGAAGCCTCCCGTCTGAGATTCAGAGCCAATGATTGCAGCAGAGCTAATGACTGCAGTTTCATCCCAGTTATTAATTCAGAATTGTATATTTCTCTCTACAAGGCTCTTACTCATTCTTACTCATTGTGGGAAGTGCTTAATGTTGCTATGGAGAAATGTATTGTGTTTGAAGTAGACCTCTAATGAGCATGTTTCTAACACTTAGGCCGAAACAACCACGTAGACTCAGATAAAACCATCAGATAATTTGATGTCTCCAGCCGCCCTTTACAAACTCAATTGTCATTTTCTGCACAGGTTTTAGTTTCACAGGAAAAAGGATTCTTCTCAAGAACTCTTCTTCCCCAGGATGAACCCTGTTATCGACCCTGTTACCGCGCGTTAACGTCGACATCAAACCCGGATGAGAAAATGGTAGAAATGTATTGTTTTCTCCAATCCCTGTGACAGCCGGGTAACAGTGCCTTCAGCCCATTATTTTCGGCACCGCAGGATCGATGGTTTTCTCTGCATGTACCCGAGCCCCGCACGCTGTCTGAGCGGCTGCACATGAACCATGAACCACGTCAAGGTCAGCGCACGCCAGGGCACTTACCGCCTCTTCTCAGAGCTCACAATCCACAAACTCACGCGTCCAGACCCTGATTCCACGGGGGTGAAGGAAAAAGCTCATCTACACCATACTGGCAGCCACCTGTCCTGTCCGGCTCCACCGCTATCTTTAACAACAATACATGAGAATGAGAAATGTAACGGCACAGAAACGACAGGAGCAGGCTTACACATGGAAACTAACATTGTGGTTACGAGTTCTCACTGAAAAAACTGTGAGGCCCAACAGAACCATCTGCCTCTATGCCACAGGTTACAAAAAGCTGCTTGACAAAACCACTGATTTTAAAAAATAGTCGCTTGTTTTAAATTTGTTTTGTGTGGCCAAAAATTAATTGTTAACTGCTTGTTGCAGCACACAGTGAGAAAATGGTCCAAACAAATGCTGAAAAACTGTGAAAAAATTGTAAAAACTAATAGTGGAAAATTTCTATAAAATGGTAATGTCTTATGTACAACTTGTTTTGCACATAATTATGATTATTAAAAACCAACGTCAGTCATTCTCCTCGCCATAACAGCGGAAGATGAGGCATTCGACAAAACTGGCTTCCCAAAACACTTGGTTTCTTTAAAGCCAGGTTTTTTCTGAGACTTGACAACGGTAGAGTTCCTTATTCACAAACGAACCTTTCAAACAGGTCACAATCTTGCCCCTGTGTCAGACTAATCCATATGCTGAGCTATATCCACATGCTGAGCTATATCAAATCGCAAATTTTTGTTGGTTTTTTTCTGTGGGTTTATTTTTATAACTCTCCTGCAGTTTGATCAATAATCAAGGCTCTTGGGGACATTTGTGAAACAAATGGACGATGGGGCTCAAAATCACCAGGCCTCATGTTAAGCAAAGATCGCCCTATTACTGGCTGTCTCCTCAGTCCCCTGTTACTAACTACAGTGTCATCGGAATACAGGTGCCTGTCATAATTATCATCTAAAACGCCTTTCCCCCGAGCAACAATTCTAAACTTGAAACCCGTCATTTATACATTCCTCCGCCCTCCCCCAGTGATCGTTAAAACTGCAACTTAGCATCAGATGCTATGACCACAATAGTCAGCATTTCCCTCCGCCAGAAGACCATTGTCAAGAAATGATACACATTGCAGCTTACTAGCTGTTTAATGTCTCTGACCGTGATCTATTTAGAGACACCAAATAGCATTCTGCTATGTATCAGCTACAAAATATCAGCTTAAAAGTTCATAATTTTTTATTTCCAACCGATGATTATTAAGAAAGCGGTCTCTCCACTAGATGGCTTTCTAAGGCAGGGTACAACCTTCCACTACACAGGTTCCAGGGACCATTGTGACTGACTATGAATGTTCACAAATTTGTAACTCTGTATATCCAGCCACAAGTCTCCTTCCCTAAAAAAGCTATTTTTCCCTTTATTTCTGTCTTGTGCCATATTCCTTCACAGTACCAGCCACTACCAAGCCACTGCGTCACGCCCCAGAGACAGCATCATGCCCCAGGGATGGTGTCATACCCCAGAGGCGGTGCCTAATTATTCTTGTGAGTGACAAGATGGAAACGCTCCTGTTGCTTAACCTCATGTCCAGAGAGTATGCTGTATATTCTTTGGGGAGGGGGAAGTAAACATGGAATATACTTGGCTGTACTGACCAATATATATATATATATATATATATATATATATATATATATATGTTACATATATTGGTCGTTGTCAGCGGGCCTCAGTGGTATGGCAAGCGAGGGACAGTGGTATGGCAAGCAAGGGACAGCTCCCAGTTTGGGTAGCCCTGGTCATTTGGTCAGTACAGCCATATGGATGTAGACCTTCATTATGTTAATTGTCACTTCTGCTTGTTCTTAGCCATTAAAAATTTCAATATGATCATAACAAATGTCATGAAGGTGGAGGATGCGGACCTTGCACTTTGCACAGGTCTATGGGGGAAGTATTTTTCAACCCAACATATTATAGGAGTCCTCTCAGCTCCTGATTGAAATTAAACTGAAGCACATGCTTCTCGTCTGTCAAGAGTCGCAGTGAAAATGCACAATGCAAGTCATTTAAATTGGCCTTCACACGGTCTGCTGCAAAGAAAATGGTAAGTTAAAACTCAAGAGCCGCTGCTCCAATCTTAGTCCTGCATGTGTTTGAGCCTTATTTCGTCTTAAAGCAAGAGAGTGCAGCGACATTGTCTGTGAATCGTTGCGTTCTTGTTCTTGTCCTTCCAGTTGCGTGCACAGACATGGTCCCAAGTAGTATCTGGTATATTTCTACACACACCACTGTGATGCAAACAGAATTGTCAAATGAACATTCTAAACATACATTGTTTTGCTATACATTTATACATTTTCCAATAAAGGAAAAGCTAATGTTTTTTTATGATTAAAATTTTTTATTGTGCATGGTTTGCATTTTTGTGCAAATGTTTATTTTGACACATTCTAGAAACGTCCATCAGTGTAAACTGTGTGTGTGTGTGTGTGCGTCAGTGTATGTGAGCGTGTGTGTGTGTGTCAGTGTATGTGAGCGTGTGTGCGTGCGCCCACGTGTGTGTGTGCGTCAGTGTATGTGAGCGTGTGTGTGTGGGCGTCAGTGTATGTGAGCGTGTGTGCGTGCGCGCACGTGTGTGTGTGTGCGTCAGTGTATGTGAGCGTGTGTGTGTGTGCATGTGCGTCAGTGTAAACTGTGTGTGTGTGTGTGTGCGTCAGTGTATGTGAGCGTGTGTGTGTGTGTCAGTGTATGTGAGCGTGTGTGCGTGCGCCCACGTGTGTGTGTGCGTCAGTGTATGTGAGCGTGTGTGTGTGGGCGTCAGTGTATGTGAGCGTGTGTGTGTCCGTGCGCGCACGTGTGTGTTCTTGCATACTCCTCAGCAGTTTTCTCAGCCAGCACGGCAGCCCTATGGAAAATTTGAGATGGTCACATCTGAAGTTGTGCTGACTTCACACAGAAGCTGGTCATTTTGGAACACTCTTGTTAATTAAAAAGTATTTTTAGTCAGCCACTTTTCTTCTTCAGAGAAGAAGCAGCAAATAAATGCCAGTCCTATTGTTAAAAGATTTATTCCCTTTATCTATCACAAATGGATTTTCTTGACCTGTGCCCCTGTGCTCTTCCTGTTGTTCCATGCCATTCAGCTGCGTAATATTCCAATAATGCAGCAGAGTTGAGCCTTTTTAAGGATTTAGTATGTATAACTGAAAAACGATATCATTCCAAAACAATTTTAAACAAGCATTGGTGTTGATTGGGTTTTAGTTAGGTAGTGGTTGTCCTTATAAAGAACAGATGTTTAAAAGCCTTAGAGCAAAATTCAATGTGCAACTAAAAAAGAAGAAGCAGTCAATAAAAGTGCAAATACAACAGTAATTAATGACTAGTGCCTAGGGCGGTCAGATCAACAACCCACAAAACACAAATCATTTAAAACAAGAATTCCAAAAATTCACAGGATAATTCCCAAAGGGAACAGAATTCCAAAGACCGTATCAAACTGAAAATTACCATGTCATACTGAAGCCTACAATATATCTAAATGGAAGACAAACTCATATTTAGAGTTCAATTGTCACTGTGGCTGCTTTTTGTCCTTATTTCTGCATTTTTCCTCTAGCAATAACCTTTCCATTTGAGGTTAGACTCTAGATGGTTATCACATATTACAACTGGAAGCACATTAAGGATTAATGTTTTATTTCTTATTATGTAGGTACTGATACAAAAAAGACCCTTTATGCTGGGCAGTAAGTGGTATAGTGGTTAAAACACTGGTTAATCTGGTCCCTGTTAGGGTTCTGCTGTTGCATCTCTAAGCAAGGTACTTAAGCTATTTAAATGAGTAAAATTG
This sequence comes from Hiodon tergisus, assembly GCA_025775045.1. Taxonomy (NCBI): domain Eukaryota; kingdom Metazoa; phylum Chordata; class Actinopteri; order Hiodontiformes; family Hiodontidae; genus Hiodon; species Hiodon tergisus. The sequence continues at coordinate 14,853 of JAOVYW010046992.1, forward strand.
TATGATAGGTTAGTTGTTAATGACTTGTTATCTCCAGTATACCCAAATCCAAGTAAGTGTGGCTTGCGCTTGATTTAAATACACACAAATACAGCCGTGTGTTAAAAATCCCAAACAAAGCATTAACAATTACTGTAATTCCTAACATTCCTCCCAATACAACATTTTATCCAGGCAGATATTTACTGAAGCCATTTGGGTTTATTGTCTGCCATTGTTCATTGTCAGTGGTACCACAGCAGTAAGATTTGATCTGGCAACCTTTTGGTTAAAGGCTAATGCGTTAGCTATTAGGCTACGGCTGACGCCGAGGTCGGTGATGATCAAAGTTAAAAGAATCGTGGCTGGTAACCGGGCTTACATTTACATGTCCACTTTAGCCAGCATCACCGTTGGGTGCAAAGGGGATTCCAAACAAAGCCAATCGTAGTGCTCAAACATAGTGGATTAATTGCATTTTTTAACGAAGAAAGGGGGGAAAGCCATTTAGAAGCACTTTTTTCTGCTACGCAGAGGAAAAAAACGACTTGTGTAATTATCTGAAATGCTGCGCAATATACCACGACAGGGCCCGCTAATGAGTGGGAGGTAACCGTCAAGAGCGCTTCGGCAATGATGCTCCTGAAGCTATTTGCAGCCCTGCGTTACCCAGCAGGGACTGCAGAGTTAAAAAAAAAAAAAAAACAAATAAGGTCCTCCTGGTGCACTGGCGGAGGAGAGCTAAAATAGGGGGGTTGCTAGCTTAAAACAAAAAAGGTCCAGACTGCAATGTTTAGCAGATTCACATTCTACATCAACTATCAAAATCTCTCATGACACTGCAGCTGCTTCAAGCTGAGATCAGATACGGAGCGCAGGCTGGCTATAAATCTTGCTGGTGAGGTGAGAATATCACATTCTCCCAACAAGGAAATGGAAGAATTGACGTTCCCCTACACTTTCGTTTGGTTGGGGGGACTCTGCCGCCACTTGCATTGACGAGTATAAATTAAGGTTTACTATTTATTCCTTTTACTATGTTATATCACTTTTTTTTACTTTGTCGGTTTCTCTAATCCCATTTTGCTAAATCATTCGGGGCTACCAAAATGATTTCGTAGAATCCTTGAGTGTCCTTTCCTTGCTGCATGACCCAGTAGCGCGAATTAATTTAAGTATTTTGCGGTTAGACAATCCCTAGAGGCGGAAAATATATCATATAATGTTGATATGTGAATATGTTTTAGCCGTTTTTCCTCTACATAAGCGCAAACAAAATACACGAACAAAATTTCAACAAAACTGCTGATTTTCTGTATTACGCGTGGCCAATGTCATTCGGGTAGTTTCTAAGAATAATAAATTACCTGCTCAGATATTTTCAGTTTTGTTTTATAAATAGCTTTACTATACGGCCTGAAGTCGTTGTACATAAATTAAGAATAACAGTGTACTTCTTTGACAGCATTCGATCAAAGTTCTCATCATGACGTTACTTCGGGTTCTGTGTTTGGTGAATAACTCCCTCTTGACAAGAGAGCGAGGGTGTTGTAGTACAAACAAAAAAGTATTTAGTGATGTTATTCTTCAAAATGATCATTGATTTACCTAAGAGGAAGCTATCTATAAATATGCTTTAATAACTGTAAACGAAAGCGGTTTTACTAATCCGTTTCAGTAGAATATAAATAGAAAAAAAAACTTTTGGTGGCGAATGTTATAAGGGGTTGCCATAAAAAGTGATAGTACGTACTGTTATGTTTTAGGCATTTTTTCAGGCGCGTATGTTTACGCATCTGGTGCACAATCCATATGCATTACTTAGATAATACTTAGTAAAATGAATTTTTATAATTTACGTATAGTTTGCATATTGAATTCAAACATCAAGGTATCAACTACCACCTACCCCAGGATTATTCCAAAAGGCAAATCTAGGCCAAACTAAGACAAAGTCAGCGAAGTGGAGACTTCTGCTTTCGTTTCTCAACGGTATCGTGCTTATAATCTATCCATGTTTATGTCGACGTTATAATAGAGCATGTTGGGCCGTGAGAGAACTGACACGTGTACCGTAGCAGCTTAGTACAATGTTGTTGGTGGCCATTTAAACGCACAGCACCGCACTGCGCCGTTTAATGTCGTTTATTACAGCGTTAAAGGCAGAGGTATGTGGCCTGCCAATGATGTCAGCGTGCGTATTAACCTAATTTCATGGACAGGAGATCAGCTATGTCAGTATAACTGATCGTGCTAAAAAATAACTTAACTTTCCAGCTCGAAATGTGTATTTATAATAATTTATAATGGTACACATCATTTTCACAAGTGGCCATATTATCACAGATCTTCATCTCAGAACGCTTAGCATTTTTAATAGTAGAACTGCCTGTTGATTACGAAGACAGCATGCATACAGTGAGCCCCCAAGAGTTACACTGCTGTTTCCTAGGTAACAAGCAGACCCTTGCCCTTCCCGGGGCTACAGACATTCGTTTGGAACATACCAATATGTAATTGTTAGTGGGTGAGTTGAAGCTGTTTCTTTAAATGTTATATTAATTTAATGAAGAGGTAAAGATTTATATAGAACATCTTACATAGTTGTTTAATTAACTTTATAAATAAAAGCTTAGAAGGAAATGTGTCTTATGGGGTTATGTAACAGTCAATATGAGAATCGTTGTCAACCCCTTCCAGTAAATCCACCTTTATTTCTCCCGTACGAGCTGTCAGAAGGGCATGTTGCTCATCTAGCCTTAGCTCAAAGTAACAGTAGAGTGAAAAAGTGCAGTTTTCTGTTCTCGGAATGTATTTTATCTGACAAGAATATTTGGTTTTTATTTGACATTTAGCCTTAAATAAATTCGGTTTTAATCTTGATTTTAAGTCTTGTTTAAGCGGCTCGGTGTGGCCGATTCTCAGTTGGCGTCTGGCTGAGACACGAGACAGGTTAGAGTGATGATGAGGTAAGGTGAATGCTTTCTTGTGCGGCTTGCAAGTCGAGTTGGCAATAAAAATCATGACGTATTTAGCCAACTAGATGCCCACTTACCCTTCCTTGTGGCGAATTAGTTACATCTATTATTTTGTCCACCTACGGGTTGTAACGGGGTAAAACGTTGTAAAATTCGCTTCATAGTTTGCATTTGACTTTTGTTTTTAGTCAGTGCTACTAGTTAGTTGTCTAATTGGGCCTGTCGATAGTTAATTATTGGTCTAGTACTGTGACCAGTCTAGATTTTAACGATGATGATAGATATAAACATATTTAATCTGAATACGTTTTAGCTGTCTTTAGATATCTTGCAACCTAACTAGCTTCCGTTTTAATATAACGTTACCAATGTTACGGAAAAGCTAGCTATATCCCATGACGTGAAAACAAGTCTGGCTACGCCACCCTGACTAGCTAGGCATGCTAATGGTCACACCGTATAGCTGTATAGTTGACTGTAAAAGTCAGCTATCTTGTTAGCTAGTTATGTCTGGATTTGCCCGCTTCTGCATTCTAGACGTCAGCGTAATCACACTTATTTTTGTTTTACGTAGCTTACATCTTTTTTAACAATCGGGGTCATTATTATTTCATAAGAGTGAAGCAAATCATTTGTTTTTAATTAGTGCAACGACTTTGTTCTATTCGCCCACTCCGTATTGTCCGCTGCCTGGTTATCTTGGCTAGATAGCTTTGCCCGCTTTAACTACGCTGAATTAGCTTATATTACCTGTCTAGGAATCAGAAGTAAACGAATCTGTGTTAATAATGGTTTGTAGATGGGTGAATGACTGTTAATTTAACTAATCGTAAACACTGAAATAGGCCCGCGTTGGTCTTATTTGTTTATGTTTTAATAATCATGACAATTTGAAGGCTATTCGGCTTTGCTTCAAGTGCTAACGCCCTTTTTGAAGACGTCAGTTATACACAAAAAATAAAAAAAAACCTTAGAAAGGGCAACCCTTAATTGCAAAGTTATCAAGACTCGAACAAACAAATGTCAGTTTGAATACATATATCATCATTATTTTACTAATATTTAAATATATAATCGTTAACGACTACTGAGATTTGTATACAATATTTTTAGTTTCTTGTGTAGTACGACGTAGTTGCCCGTTTGATAGAGATTTTCACTGTTGGGGGAACATAGGATTGCCAACTGTGTACAACATTATAATTCGTAATAGCAAGTAATGTAGGAGAGGACAGCTACTAAGATGATTTTGTAAATCTAAATAATCTTTAATGCATGTGTGACCTAAATAGATCTATAATTCCATTATCTGATTTTCAGGTTTACCTACTTGTTGCATATTGCCCTGGGAAATTTGTGTGAGGGTTGTACTGATAGCGGTGATCCATGTACACAAACTGTGTTTCGCTTAGTGCCCAGATCAAATGACCAAAATGGGTTTTTCTGTGTTTGCATAAAAGGTGAGCTTGCAGCTCATTGGTTGAGTCTGTGTTATCTAGGAAAACAAGGTCCTCTGAATATGATTTGCATTTGAACAAACTGAAGATTAGGTTGATGGATACCTCTATGTGTGCGTGTGTGTGCTGTCCTCTGCTGTAGCCTTGGAAACCCTCTTGCTGGCAAGCGGGAGTTGCTAGAACACCGCAGGGGTTAATCTTTAGGTAAAGTCTTCTCTAGTTCTATTGAATGAAAACTTTGTGTGTGTGACTTTCTGTACATTAAACCACGTATAGGTCCCCTTCTGACTTCCTATAATGCTGATTATATTTGTGTTGAGCAATAATGAAATGGTTAAGGAAGTGCCTGTTGAAAGAGTAACAGAGTGCTGGTTTACCCTTGAGAGCGGTCCTTAATCTGAATAGCTTCAGTAAATATCAAGCTGTATAAAGGGACAAAGTGTAAAATTGTAAGTTATCTACGTTACTCTTGATGACATCACTGCCAAACAAACAATGATATAACCTGTTGTCCAGTTAGAAGGTCCTGTGGTGTTAACGTTTCAAACTGAAACAGAATTCTTCCTCTCCTTATTTAATTACAGTCGGCTACAGGGAGGCTGTGCCCTGTAACTGATTATGCTTGTTTATGTAATGTTATATTCAAAAAGCTTGGAAACTGAGACATTGTTTAACAGCAGGAACAGGTTGAGACATGCGCTTATTTGTGCATTATAGAAATAGCCTTTATTTAATTAGCAGTCCCACAAATATTTTCACCTGTTTTATCTACTTGCTGCTGTGCTTTTCAGTATAATTGAATATTATGTCTGGCTAGTAACATTAATAGAAATTAGCAATCAAAAGCAGACAACATGAGCTCCACATCTACGTAAACACACTATGAATCAACACTGTATGACTTGCTCATGTTCCTTTGACTTCTCAGTAGAAGGCATGTTCCAACTGAGTGGTCATAAAGGAAACAGCTGTTTACTGATATTCTTTAAAATTCCAAAGCTTTTAAACCTGTCAGTTGTTCGACCAATCCGAGCTAAAAAGTTGTCAATGTGACATTAAATTGTGCACTGCTTTTTAGGTCCCCCGCCAGAAGAATCTTGGTTACATTTCTGAATGCTAGCAAACTCTTCTCTTTTTTTAAAATCATATTTTGTTGTTAGGTGACCAGATGTAAACAGAAATAATTGAATTATATATTTTTTTCTATACACTAGTGTTAACTATGTAACAGGTCAGGATCATGCTACTAGCATCGAGCAGATGTTAAGTATGATATCACAATATTTGATGGTGTTATTTTAGTTTGGTATTACCCTGGTCATAATTTGTTTATTAGTTAGGTAAATGGGATGTTTACTTCTATGCTGCTTATCTGGCAGCTGTCTGCAGCTGAACCATGTTAGCCTGTTTTGTTCTGTTTCTATGAGTAATTATGTTTGCTTTCAAGGGGAGATTAAGTCTAGAAGACTGTTACGATATACACTCCAAACCATTTGGCACTGGCAGTGCACATATCATAGGTTACCATACAGCAGAAACCTTCTAAAGCTTGTTGGGCCGTTGGTAATTCTTCAGTGGGCTAAAAAGCTAGTATCTATTTTTATATTAGTGAACATGTCACCGTTATCAAATGCACACTGAAATAGAGACACGACACTGTTGTGTCTGATTTAATTTGTGAATGTTTAAAATAAAGCACGCTCTCTCCTTGTTGCTGGCCAAGTTTTCAGTGCTGCTGGTAACCAGCATTGTTGAGTCTGATAGCAGTAGCCGTGTTCCGCCATTACATGTTCCGTGTCACAGCTCATGAATGTAATCTGTTGCTTTTGCATTGATCCGCCCTCTATACTCCACCCTCTTTGCATTGGAAGGGCAGTGAGAGGTGATAATCTGACTGCATTTTATTACTGGGATCTAAGGTCTGTATTCCATCAGCCTATCCCTGTACTGCTGGTTAATGGAAAAGTAGCTTGCTAGCTCCACTAGAGGTACATTAAGAAAAATGAATACATATTTTAAAATAATGCACTGTTTTAAATAAATCAGTTTTACATTTAGCTTCGCTCATTTAAAAAAAAAAAAAAAAAAAAAAAATTATTAAATTGAGGTTTTTTTTAATGCTTTTTAAAAACATCCTTTGGAAGATCATGTGACATTGTGAGTTGCAGTTAGATAGAGAAGTTTATTTTAGCCTTTTCATAAACTGCCAAAAATTTCTACTTCCTGTTCTGTCCAGGAATACACCAACAGACACAAATTTTGAACAAAGTTACCTGTTATTTTGTTGTTCCAAGGATAACTGTTAGATTAGGAGTTGGTTCTCAAACCATTTACGGGTTACATGTGTGGTCCTGAATATGTAATGTTGTCCACACTTTGAAAATATGATCCTGAATTGAATAAAACTGAGAAAAAAGAAATCCTTTGACAAGTGTTTAGAAAAAAACTCACAAATATACTAAATTATTAGTAATGATAACACATTCAATTTGAATACGTGTGTGTGTGTGTGTGTGTGTGTGTGTGTGTGTACACACATACACGACAGTGATTGGGCCGCAAAATTAGGCCAAATGGACTGTAGGTTGCGAAACACTGGGTTAGGCATTACCCAATTATGATGGCAGTTCACCATGTCTGTGTCAGTGGTGTAAATGTGTCTTACTGTAGCTGTTTACTGAAGCATACAACAGCAGGCTAATGTTTTTAACTGGGATAACCGCAGGTTTGAGGCCCTTATCCACAGTTGGCCCCAGTTTTGGGTTGTTGTAACAACATTGTGTCCCTGGCTTGCTAGCAAGCAATGTTTTAACACTTTTGTGCTCACTGGTAATCACAATGATTACTGTGATGAATAAGTATTTGTAGGAGCACAGGTTCACGGGGCGCTGGTAGTATAAGCCCAACAGCTGTAGCCCATAAAGAATTTGTTCTTGAATAGCAGTGTTTGTTTTAAAAGTAGCAGAAGTTCCACGGATAGCACTTTGCTATTTATTTACTTAGTTATTCAGTAGGCTCCCTTACCCAGAGTGAAACAAAGTGATTAATCAACAGTGTTGAAACCAGGAAAATGATATGGGAGTGGGCATCACGTGGGCCCATACATGGGCTTGTTTTGGCCCAAAAAGTTGTTTTGTTGTTTGAGGTCCCTTTTATATTTGTAACATCTTTCAGAATACCGCAAGCTTATTGTGCTAAGACAAATTGGGCCTACTGAACGAGCTATGACAAATTGTATATTTTTAAATGGCATCTTTTGAACTAAATGTTAAAATATATATATATGAATATAATGAATATAAGAATATGGTACCAGGCTTATTCAAGAGCGAAGTTGGGTGACGTCCATAGATCAGTAAGCACAAAATTGGGTAAGCACCGTGGCTTGAAGTCATAGCATTACTGCTCAGGCAGGGCGACCGGCGACACTGGGGCTTCAGGCCTGATATAATAGCCCGTTTCTAGGCTCACACTTCGAGGTGTGGTCCCACAGTCTGCCTATCAGTCTGGGCCTGCCTGGTCGGGCATGCCACACCCTACCAGTGAAAAGGACGGAAGGAAACAGAAGGAAGAAAAAAAACCTGCCCGTTTAAATAGTTTTGCCATAGTTGTTTTCTCCTATTTGTGGTAGTTTTGAACTGAATATGGATCTAAATGTTTAAATACTGCCACAGGGTAGTACCCACCAGAGAGAATTTACCAAAACATATTTAAAGGGTTATCATTTTTCAATGGAACTGTGTTGGCTTCCAGAATGTTTTTTTAATCATCTACGTTACCAAGCATGGTGGACATAATCTTTGTCCTCTTCATGTAGGTGGTAACTTGACTTCTTTTGCAAAAGATACTTTTGTTTGGATCTGGCCTATTTGGGTTTCCTGTTGTCTGTCTTGTTGTCAGGCAGTTGAATAGAAACAAAACATGTCCATTCATCAGTGCTAGAGCTATGTATTATTTTGATGGGGGGGGGTAAGCGTTAATAAAACCATACTGCTGCAGTCAGATAGCATGCACAAGAATGTCGAGAGTGAGAGAGGACCTGCTCTATCGATTGGACTTGCATCAAAAATCCATGAACCTGTCTCTTCCTCATCTGGTCTGCACTGCTGCACTGATCCTCACATGATTCTGGGGGTTTCCTGTCAAGGGGAGGGTGGGGAGTGCATGTTCTCTTCCCTATTGGCTGCATTGTTGAACTCCGAAGCAGAATGTTTAGGACTGAAGACTTTGTTTTCAGAGCCTGCATAGATTTCAGTGTTGTTCTTGGCAGATGTGTGGAAGATTAAAAGTACCTGTGATAAACAGAATTGCGGATTTGCAGTGCAGGAAGAGAACATGACCCTGTTTGTTATCAGTGTTAAAGTGTGTCCGTGCTCCTTTGCATATTCCATGTGTCTTTAGGGATACGAGGCACACTTCACAACTGCGGACAGACTCTTTAGTTTAAGTGGTAAACTTTGTACAGGGCACAGAGAAAAGCTACTCCCATCACATGGTCGTGTGTTCAGTGAGGAATTCGCTGATCGATTGATAGAGATGGCGTATTGTTTTGAAATGCAGCTTCCTTTTGAACTCGTAGCAGCAATTTGGTTGATTTTGTCATACTAGAAAGTTATGCCAGAACGTGCTGCATAAAAAGAAAATCTTGCTGCCCTTTATGTAGAAAAAAACACACAATTTCATATTTTTTATATGTGATTTTAGTTTTTTTAGTTTTATTATCTTAAGTAATCATTACAGGCTTAGTGACCACTCTGATACTGTGATTTCATTTAACCTTTGACTTGTTTTTAACCATTTTTATTTAAAAAATAGTATATTTCTAATGATAGCAAAGCATTTTTTATAGTCTTTAGCAAAATGTGGAGGGAAGATTTAAAAACAAGTTAAACGAATGGGATGTTATGTGGGTATTTGCACCAAAGAATTCTCAGAAATCTATTTTATTAGCTGCTGCATTTGTGTGCATGGTGAATACATTTTTGTCCTAATGGAAAAATGACTATTGTTTTTAGTTAAGCTGGACTTGAAAATAAGGAAATGCCTTTAAGATTAGCATTTCTGGGGCTGTCATTGGAGGCTCTGACATCTGCCCGTCCGTCTGCACGTTGCAGCCAATTTGAGAGCAGCAGATCTGGGAGCGGCACTGTTATTGGTTGGAGCTTTCTGGGAGGGCCTTGTTGGAGGCTGGCTGGCGGGCAGGAAGGGGATGTTGGGGAGGAGGGGGGGGGGGGAGGTGGCTGGAAATGTTTGAGCCCAACTCGGCAGACACACTCTCCTTTTTTCCTGCACTGTCGTTGAAAGAAAATCCCCGTCTAGGCATGGGCCTTCAGCAGACAGCAGCCAGCGGGGTATGACAACAATTCACTTAGCCGTTATCTTTAGATAGTACCTAACCGCCGAGAGTCCGATCGCTGCTCCAGACGTTTCTGCACCGGGTCTGAGAGGGACTCTAAAGGAGCTGTGGAGCCACGGGACTTGTCCCAGTGAGGTGGGAGGATTCTTCTTTTTGCTCTTCTATTTCTAAAGAAACGACTTTGATTATAAAGGGAGTTTGCTGCAGTGTGGTGCGTACCATGTGGGGGGTGGGGGTGGGGGGGGGTTAGAGAGTGCCGACAGTGCTTATTGCAGTGTGCAGCTGCTGCAGTTGCTCGTGCGTTCATGTGCCTCTGAGGTGCCCTTCCTCTGTACAGGGAGCGATCGGCTCGCGGGGCGAGAGTTTCTCTGTCGGGGGGGGGGGGGGGGGGGGGGGGGGGGGGG
>JAOVYW010047033.1:0-12432 GCA_025775045.1 Hiodon tergisus
TGCGTGTGTGCGCGTGCATGTGTGTGTACGTGTGTGTGTGTGTGCGCGTGCGCGTGTGTGTGTGTGTGTGTGCGTGTGTGTGCGCGTGCGTGTGTGTGTGTGTGTGTGTGTGTGTGCGCGTGCGTGTGTGCGTGTGTGTGTGTGTGTGTGCGTGTGTGTAGAGGGGTCCCCCTGCCTGCAGCCCTGCCACTGCTCTGTTTGACCCATTCCAGCTGAACAGCGACAGGATGCTGCTGGCCATTGGAAAGCCGTTTGTGCAAGGCAGTGAAAAGGTGGGGGTGGGGGGGGGGGTGGAGCTTCCGGTGTTGCTGCCCCCCCCCACCCCCCCACACACACTCCCTCCCTCCGTCTCTCTCTCTCGCTGTAACCGCAGTTGGTGCGCCGTATTCACTCCCACTCGCTCCATCTCTGCCAGTGTGGAGGTGCTGCTGGATTCAACCGCTCCCGTTTTCACCAGGTCAAAGGAAGGAGGGAGAGAGAGGGAGAGAGGGAGAGAGAGAAGGAGGGAGAGAGGGGGAGCAGAGCGGGGCTTTCCTCACGTGCCATCATGGGACAGCTGTGCTGTTTTCCCTTCTCCCGGACGGAGGAGAAGATCCGTAAGTCAGACTATGGGGGCTGAATTCCTTCTCCATTGTGGGGTAGAGTCTGTGTGTGTGTTTGTGTGTTTTTGTGTGTGTGTGTGTGTGTGTGTGAGTGCGTTTGTGTGTGTTAGTTAAAAGCTGTCATTGTTTTAGTGGGGTGAGGCGAATGAGTTTTTAGATTGCATATGAATTGTGTTTAAATGTTGGAAGGCTTTTCATTTCTCTGTTAAGGTGGTGAGATATGTGGACTTTGCTCCAGAAAATCGGAGCGATTTCAAACTCACGCTAGGCTGGGCAGTAAATAACCCTCTCACAATAGGCAATGCAGTACACTCCACATTCAGCACGAGCAGCTGAAGTAATTGCTTCTGGAAAGGGTTCCAGGCAGTTGAATGGGGCAGAAACTATTGGAGGTGAAAATAGGAAGTGACGGTGAACGCGGGGCTGCTGGAGGAGGGTTCTCCAAGCCTGAATTTGCGTCCCTCTCCGGTGCTAAAGCGTAGCCTTTCTCTTTGGGTGAACTGCAGTCAGCATGCTTGTCTCGAGTGTGTGCCCTAGTTCTGGCCAGGCAGAGAGAATGGTGCTGAGAGAGAGAGAGAGAGAGAGAGAGAGAGAGTGGGAGAGGGAGGAAGAGTGAGAGAGAGGGAAAGAGAAAGAGAAAGAGTGAGAGAGGGAGGGAGAGAAAGAATGAGAGAGAGGGGGAGAGAGAGAGAGAGAGAGGGGGGAGAGAGGGAGAGAGAGGGGGAGAGGAAGAGTGAGAGGGAGAGAGGAAGAGTGAGAGGTAGAGAGGGAAAGAAAGAGTGAGAGAGAGAGAGGGAGAGAGAGAAAAGGAGGGTGGGGGGTCGGCTAGCTGTCGGGTATCTGCTGTCAGTGCGAGTCTGTGTACATTCAGTGGTCTCTGAAGACAGCAGGGGACGCTTGTTGTTTCTCCACCCCACAACCTTACCTCTATGCTCGCCGTGAGCCACAGAGCATCAGGGAGCTGAGATTCAGACGTCTGGGGTAATTTCAACAAAAACAAAGGGGGGCTATCGGGTTTTTTTCTGCTTTAAACCTGAAGTTTGGATCATGTTGCTTACTGCTGAACTGCAGTTGACATTGATGGTCATTAAGTGTTTCAGCTAAAAGTACCGTTAACATTGTTGTCCTACTTAACATTTTCCTTTTAATGCATGCTGGGTGCACGTTGCAGTTTGGAGCAGGACACTCTGAGTGAAAAAGGGGCGGCCTTTGGGACGTCCCAGACTGCAGGCGCACTAACACATCCGTCTCGGTATGCACAATGACAAGCGAGCGTCTGACTGGATGTCCCAGGAGTCTTCACTACACCCGGCATGTTGGCAGCAGACCATGATCCACAGTGTCATATAAACCTTGCGTCATTTCATACATTGTCCCTTTAGTACTAAAAAATGTAGGCCCATAAAATTGAAGATTTAACTCAGAGCGACACAGCGCATAGTGGTATATATTTACAGTAAATTGTAATTCATATTAAGGACATCAGAGGGCTCTTCAAATTGCTAAAGAAAGTATTTGCAGAAGTTGGCCTATTCTCAGAGTCTAATGAAAAAACGTTGAATGTAAAAAATTGAGCATTTAAAAAAGAGCAATATTAGAACTTCTGAGAGGGAATAAATATGTAGTGACAGGAATAAACGGAGAAGGCAGAGGCCTCTGCTGGTGGGATGTCTCAGAGGTCCCATTTCCCCGGGCTGGGTCTGGAATTCGGGGAAGAGCGGGTGGGACCGTTTCCTCTCAGGAAACACTGGGAGAAACAAACCACAAGACGAATAGCTGTAGAGAACTCTGACACCTGTCGAGTGGAAGTGGTGTGTTCCCTGGCACCTGAACCCTGACCGTCGGCGCCGACATTTTGCGCCCACCGAGTGTAAACCGAACGGAAGATCTTTCTCACCTGCACTTTGCACTGATACACTTATCTCTCACCAAGATTAATCATGGGTGGGGAGACACATTTATAACCCTTGTAAAATTATACAACCAGGCAGTTCTTTTTGTCCCAGAGCAGCAGCTAATAAAGTACAACGTTGCTTTCGTTCCGCATCTGATTGTTATGACAGTATGATGACCAGTAAGGACAACAGTATCAGTATTCAGACTGACCGCCAAGGACGTTGGACCTGAGTTGGCTGACTCTCTCTCTGCCCAGGGCAGAGGCCTACATGCGGAGCAGATAAGCTGGTGTTACACCCTCCAAGCCCACCGAACCCATCGGATGGAGGGAGTGCTCAGTGTTAATCATGGTGTTATTTATGGTCGCCAGCCAGATTTGACGCAAGTGACCTAAACCTGAGGTTGATTCTTTGTGTTGCCCGAAATACCAAAACTAGATGTAGAGCCATTACCTGGGCACTAATGGTGGAGCTAAATCGCAATGAAATGGCTCTGCCCATACTCTGAAGACTGAATCCAGGTAACCCGATCGGCTTCTCGCAATCTTCTTAATGATCAGAGCCGGACTTTGTTTTGGAATGGAATGCAGTATGTTTGATCAATGGCGAGCAGAAATCAAACCCCACAGTTGATGATATATGAATCATGTGTAAATCAATGATCAATACAGTGTCCAGTAAATTGATTGGAAGACAACCCTGATTTCTAGCAAGTGTCATTCCTTTTTTTAAACTGCAGTGATTAATTCCCTGATTCTGGTCTTTTAAACGGTTATTGTTTGTCTTGCAGATCTTGTTCAGGGCCCTTCTCGTGCTGTTCGGACAAGTACGTGTCTTGCTCTGGGTTTTAAATCCCGCGGTACCACTTCATTTAACGCCACGGGTACCCTACCGAGCACAAATGCTAAACTGACAGCGTTCCAGAAATAGCGCAGGCCATTGGCTTTTGCATTACAGATAATTGTAATAAAGCAATTTTGAGTAATCTTTACCCAGCAACTTATCTTATGATTATTTAACAGCATTTAGTTGGCGGTTTTACTATACTTGGTCAAAGAAGACATTGTTATTGGGTGTGTCCGAGGGCTTTTCTGTATTTAGCCTTGTAGTCCCTCAGGTCCTTGACTGCTGAAACCTCTGACTGGCTTTAGGCGACGCAGAGGGGTGACCCCTGTGTTTGGCGGTGTTGTTGTGCAGGTCAGACGAGGGGGGCGGAGCCTAACGACGAGGAGCTGGTGAGCCTCAGCAAGCGGTTGGTGGAGGACGCTGTGCTCAGGGCCGTTCAGCAGTACATGGAGGAAGCCCGGCAGGATTCCAGCGGGCCCACGGACCAGGGCAGCCCCAGCGCCAGCAAGTGAGCTTGGCCAGGCGGGGGTGTCCGGCGCCGATAACACCCCCCACCCGAGACTAGCGGGCTTGATTCGTGTGGGGGGTGGTGTGTTCGTGTGTGGCGCTCTGAAAGAAACCGGGCCTTGGACAGAACTACCTGAACCCCTACGCTGCTCTGTGTGTTGTACCCACTACGATAGAGCCCGTGTTTCTCACCTTCCTCACCAACACCACCGTCCTCACTGCCCTCGGTAGATTCCCTCAGAAAAAAACCCACAGTAGCCGTTTCTCCAACTTGGAATAGTTTTTTTCTTTTTTCTTTTGAGTTAATGGATCCCTGGGAAGAGTTTCCCTTTGAAGGAAAGTACCCGTGATGGAAAAACACTCACTTTGTCCGAAGACCCCCAGAAGGTCCTACTGCCAGTACACTGTGTGGAAATGAAGGCCACGTCAAAGGGCGTCAATCACACACACCGATGACAATCAGCATCCTCGCCGAGCTAAATATCACTACTACACTGAACTGTGCGGATTATCTCGTGTTAAACGCTGCGTGGGGGCAGGCCGCGCAGTTGAGAGTGCGCTGTGAAAAACCTTTTCACCTTGCCTGGTGCCCGCGCCGTGCGTGTAGGCAGCAACTGGAAAGGTAATGGGAGAGGAAATAAGTGGAAGCCTGTGAGTTCCACAGGCTGAAGCATCCAGAGAGCGGGCGACCGAACGTCGCGAGTTTAACTCAGAGCACGTTGTCTTTTCCTCGCAGGGACACGTCGCCATGCGGACTTCTTTAGGAAGGCACTGCACACACAAAGGAGGACTCTCTCCAGGCGACTAGATGAGCTGAAAGAGCTTTTATCTCGCCCGGCAACCCAAGCCAAGATCAGACAGGAGCTTAATGGGGACAGGAGTCCAGGTGCACCGAACTGAACACTCCCACCGGTGGCCACCAGGGCGGCGACACAAACCTTCACTGAGGAGCAAAGTAAAATAGCAGACCTCACCGTCTTTAGTAATTATAAGCGGAGTTCAGTAAACATTATGAGGAGGTCCTTACATGATCATTAGAATCCACTTTACTTTCTCAAAATATTAAAAATTTTGTATTTACAGAAAAAACTCCACTTCCAAAGTGGCCTTATGATTTGAATATATGTAGTCATGGATCTTAGTGTATTACCTGGGACTTGAAAACCTGATTTTGGATTTTATTTAACTTTGCACCAGAACCTTAATCTCTGCTTTGTGTCACTGTGTCACATGATACTGCAGCGTCTGCAGCCTGTTTCGTTTTTAAAAGGTTTTTACTTTGTGTATCTACCAGGTATACGCCATGTTGATGGTTTGTGTATTGTATTTAGCCACGGTGAACAATGGGGAAAGAAAAAAATAAAATAAAATCAGGAAAATGATTCATTCAACAATGAATACTGTTTTCTCTAAATCTTCATTTTCGATTTTGTGGGTGTAAAACCTTAGTCTCCAGAAGAGCATAACTCCTCTCATATAGTACTTTAACTTAAAGTATGTTAAGGTCTTAAAATTGGTAAGATTTGTCTGCATTGAGAGTTCTGGGAAGTGTAATTTATTTTTATTTTTTTAAAACTTTGATTCTCACTTATTTGTTTCAGATGTTGTCTGTCTAACAAAATAAATGATTCTGGTAAAACCTTGCTCAGGGGTAGAGACTAGCCAGCTTTTAATGTCTGGTGGGAATTTAGTTTGGGTTTGAATTTAGCTCCATTGGATTATTTTTGACTACGGTTTGGGCACCACCTGTTGAAGAAGAAGGATGGATGAAATGGCCAGCCATGTTGCTCTGGATTGGCAGCGGTGGATGGTACTGAGAGTGTTTCGCCAGCTCCTTAGTGACTGATGCATTTCTTTGTAGTCACCAGTTCCTGCCTGCTTTTGAAGTATCACCTCCTACCGCTCATCAAGCCAGCTACTCTTCCCCTCTCTACACATTGTATGAGAAAGATCACGGGATCGCTTTTAATATATACCCCACTCCCCCTCGGGCGAAACCGGGGCTCACGTGTTCTACGTAGTGCTACCAGTGTTTTCTGTTCAGAGGAATGAATCCCAGCACATCGATGGGGAAGTTGATACAGTCAAATGCACAGCGGAGGACAGAGGACTTATCTCTCCTCTCACTTTTTGATAAATTGCTTGGGCTTAGAACTTTATAGTCTTTTTCTTTCTTTATTTCTTTTTTTAAAGCTCTGTTTTGGAAACACCCTGGAACTGGGCGGTTATCTGCAAGTTGCCTGTGTATCTGCTTGCGTACATAGGTTGTGATTGATTTGAATCCTGGGGTATTAAACTGTTTCCAGCATTGTTTGGCACTGGTACCGATCCCACGTCAGTCGTTTCTTCCTCTGCTTTTCACAGACGGAATAGTGTTCAGTCTTAGTCAGAGCTTTGGTTAGAGTGCACTGGTGAATGTTTCCAAGCTGCTGTTGTGTTTGTACCCTCGCTGAGAGGGGTCCCATCTCTCATTTAAAGTGCACCGTCTGCTAAATACATTTTAACTTTTTGCACTGAATTCTAATAAGGAAGGGAACTCTAATAGTGGACAACCTGCTTTATAAATTATAAATATAAAATGCAAACTGTCTAAAAAGCCTCTTCGAACTGGAAGGTGAAGTGTTGAAGAAAGCTGCCATGTGTGCACCTACCTCCTGTTGTCACAACGTTATTTATTTATAAATCAGAAACTACGGTGTTTTGGGATTAAAGAACTGGGGTTGTGAGCAGGAAGTTTGGATTAAAGGCACTGCACCTGCTTTGTGAGTAAAACTGGAAGCCTGGATTGGAGTGACCACCAAGTGAGTAAGACAATGGTTCTGGAGATTCCGTTCTTCATCACTTTCAGCGGGATTCCATAAAAGACCATATATTCATAAAACATATCCCCCCTTTAGTTTTGTTAATTGAAATAGTACATTGTCTGTTTAAAAAAAAACAAAAAAAACAAATCACATGGTTGTACTCACACACACACACACACACACACACACTAGCAGGACTGTGAAAGCTTTCTCAAAGCACAGTATCACTATTCATGACCTAACAGCCGCACTCGCACAGATTACAGAACAGCTACGAATGCGCACGTGGGGAATCTGTTCCAAAACACAAAGATGGGAAGCTTTGCGATTGGCGGTTTCTCCCAGGGATAATTAAGGCAATCTCTCGCCAGGCATGATCAATCTGCAGCTTAATTACAACCGTTTTCAACTCTGAATAAATAAATAACCCCGTTAATTGATTTAAGTAAGGATGATGCACTGCTCTGAACATTAACTGTGGCCGTCAATGGAAGACTAAAAACTACAAGGTCATTTTGAGCCTTTGGAACTGGTCTTACTGGTAAAGAGAAGGCAGTTAGAACCAGTGATTGAGCTCAGGATGACAGACCAGGCCACACGCAGCAGGACGCCGCAACAGTGGGGGTGAAAGTAAGACCTAGTGAACTTACCCCCCCCCGTGACATTTCAGTATACCTCCGGGATACCGTTGGGACAAGGAGCAACTTTTTGCATTAAGGACTAATAAAAGGACCTCTTGTTTTTTTGTAGCACCATCTGCTATTAAAGCGAAAGATGTTAAGTCGTAGAAGAGTTCTTTCGTTCGCCGTGAACGTGCCTCTCTTGGGCGGCCGCGTGTGTGTGCGTGTGGGCTTTTCCGGCTGCCTGGTTGGGATGTCAGGTTGGAAGGATGGCGCTGCTGTTCCAACTCCGCAGTAAAGCTGAGTGCGGGTGGCGGGTGCGAGGGATTACTGAAGGACTCCCCCCCCCCCCCCCCCGGTGACCTTCGCTGGAGAAGGCGCTCTCCGCCTCACCACGTGTGAACGAAGGCTATCCAAGCGATTTCCCTCGGGTGCGGGTAAAGGTGCGTTGTTGTTGTCAGTTCAGGGAGAAACACTGGCCTCGTGTTCAGTTCAAGGTGGCCAAACTCATGCAAATCACGTACAGGGATACAGGGCCCGATTCCTGGACAACTGTAAAGAAAACCAGCTGAACAACGGAGGAGGAGGAAGAGGAGGAGGAGAATCCTCACGGCTGACCCTGAATTGAAAGCGACTCCGGGATCCATTCTGACTCACCGCCTGGCATATATCGGCTGAGTTTTACATAAAGATGCCATCCTTTGCCTTCTGTCCTGTGTTTCCAACAGTCTTACCAGTTCAGTGTAGTACTGGGTGGCCGATGCAGGCTCAGGACAGAGGGTTCCTTGCTCAGAGCTAATAAGCGGGGGGAGGGTGTTCTTTCATTGAAGGAGGGGCAGCTGTCTTTTCTGAAGGCCTCTGTCCTGGCCGTTGGTTTGACAATGGTTCCCTGTTCAAGGTCTGTGGCTCCACATTCAAAAAAATGACTAAGTACAGGAGGAAGACGTGGGTTATTTTAATTTTATTATGTAATGTAGTCCTTAGTAGGTAGACCACCAATCACTACTTACATGCCTTCAGTGAGAGAAGGCCAGAGAAGAATGAATATAAATAGCTGCTGAAAATCCCAAATGTTATTGTTAATCTAAAACGACACATTAATACATTTGTTTTCAATTCCCTCTATACTCATGTAAAGTTTTATATTTGTGTGAAATAACTGTTGTAAACGGTTTGACTTTTGAGTTTTTGTACAATAAAACTGTGTGTTATATATATATGTTTTATATACCAAGGTGTCACTCAATGGGATTCTATGTTGCAGAAACGGCAGAGCATCTGAGGCCTTCGCCTTCCCTTGACGGCCAAACAGGAGTGAATAGAGCCATCAGTGAGGTCCGCTGGCTACTCGGTACATTTTCTACGTAGATATAGATTTTTTCTGGTTATTGTTGTTGGTCATAGGTTTGAAATAATCCTATATCCACTGGTTGGATCTGTCTGAGCTCACAAAGCCATTTAGCCTCATAAATCAGATTAGCCCTCACATTGGGCATCCTATCAAGGCCAGTTTTCACACCATGGCAGCATGATGTCAGTATAATGTCAACAGAGTGTTTTCGCTGCGTGGGTCAGGCCAATGGCCCCTGCACAATAGCTGGGCTCCACCCGGTCCATCTCAGCCTCATCCTGAACAATTAAAACAAGTCCCCTGGAACTCAAATGAAATGCATTTTAAATGCAGTTTAATCTCTTATGGCACTAATTTGGAAACTTTTTTTTTTTTTATTCACTCAAATTGTTTATGGTCATATATTGCTTTCGCTGCAGATTTACCCGTGTTTCCATAGGAACCAAAATTTTAGTTTTTTTCCACAGGCTGAATTTATTCACTCATCTACATACTGTACTTGGTGCGGATATTTATTTCGGAGAGCTCTAAACGGACATGATTAAACAGGGATTATGAATTTCTGTGGATCGCCAGCACAGCCGGTCCTCAGCGTCAAATAATCAAATTTGCGGTCAGATAATGAACACTTCTGAGTTTATCAGGCTCATAGCGCCTCTTTGATTGGACCCAGCGTATTAACACTCAAGGGTCCCTTCACACCACCATCACTCGCCACTGCAGAGCCATATGGTTAGGTTTGTCCCAGTTGCAGGACTAAATTGCTTGACCGTACTCACTGAATCTATTGGGTGACGGCAGAATGAACACATTCAAACCCAAAACAAGCCAAGCTGCGGTTCTGACGGATCACTGTCTCTGGCAATGATCCAGTCCCGCTCGATATCATCCTGTCGCAGGACATTGTCACAGGAAGCAGTAAAACACTTTAGGGCGGAGGAACGTATAAAGACAAGACTAAAGCATGGCTGTTGAGGATTAGATGATATGTGCATGCACTCCTTTTGTAACATCATAGCGCCCAGGGACGTTCCTTTTCGTTTCCTTCCAAAGCCAGTCCGTGAAACAGGAGACTGGCTTTGCAAGCACTCTAGCTCTGGTGTGAGGAACGAGTTTCTCCACAAGGTTTGTCTCCAGGGGTTCCCAAAGATTGTCAAGCTTTAAGGGTCAGCCTCCCTGATTGAAGACAATAAAGGGCTCGCACAAATCGCTTTTTCTGTTGTTGCCGTGAACACCGAGCTCTGCAACTTCAGCTGAAGGCAGCCTCAGTAAAGCAAGGATTTACTGGCGTCCCTGACCCCCGTGAAAAGGGTCGGTTCGTGTTTGTTGAGCAGTTTGATTACAGAGACACGAATTCACATGAGGACCAAGCTTGCCTGCACTCTGCCGGGATGATAGCCATCTGTGCTCCAGTGCATTCCGCCTCAGGCTGATCTCTGAAATTTATCTGCGTAAGTGTGTGCGCGCCTTGACCTCAGAAATAATGCACTGAGTTAATGTACCTTATCAAATGAGTTTTGTTTCGTTCACCAAGAGCCCCTGAAAGTTTTCGAGTGATGAGGAGTGGACAGAAAGCTCTGCATTCTTCCTCTTGAACTCAATACAGCCAAGCAACCTCTCATAGAGGGTTCCATCTGTCCTGTGCACTTTACAGGTTCCTCAAAGCATCACTTAATTGGTGGGCTCAGCAGAAATAGCTACACATAGTGGTTTAGCTCGAACACAGCAGCAGTATCCCATCAGAGGGGTGAGTCAACAACCTTACAGTCAGACCTTTGCCCAGACCTCGACTACACCACACCACTACTACTGCCTTTTTATTTAATTAGCAGATTACAGACACTCCCTGGGCGTTAACAACCCTTAGTCCTGAAATATCAAATGTCTTGACCCATTCTTAAACCATTTAGCCCTCATCAGTCAGGATTGTAATATAAATCACTAGAAATATTTATGACTGACATCATGAAACAACCAGTGCTAATCCCAATTGGTGTTTTTTTCTCCAGGACCTCTCCTTACATCCGAGGTCAATGACTGTGCATGTTAATGAAGGCCAGATGTTGGCAGTGCTCATCACACAATTACTATCACCACTACTGATGATTTCTCCTGCTGCAAACTCACGCTTGCTCCTCTCAAAACTGATTGTAATTTCATCACGAACACTCCAACCTAGCCTGAGGACGGGCTTTCCTAACAACTCCCAACCCATCGAATTATAAAATGATTTACCAAGAAAACAAGGCACCAATTATTACTCCTTCGAGGGGAAAGAAATATTGAGAGGTTCCCCCTTCCACTGCGTTACCTTTAACAGAAATTGCACATGGCTTCTCCGTTTCCTTAATGTATGCAAACCCAAGCACTGATACATGCCACAATAGTGGCAAACTCTAGCTCCAGCAGGCTCCGCTCCATTAAAAAAGTGTGACCGTGGGGGTGCCTGTCTATGCCCTTAAAAAGCCCCGCGGTCAGTGAGCCTATGTATTTCCAAACTCAATGGGGTATCATCATCACAGCAGAAGTAATGAACAAATTGAACAAGGCAAACAGGCACGTTGTGAAAGCAGGCCAGCAATGAGACCGACACTCCGGCAAACTCCAGGTAAACACAAGTCCTGCTAGATGCTCCCTTGTTGCCATGGAAACTGACTGGTAAGAAATAGAACACCGTGAATGAAAAAAGGACACTTCTATTCAGAGGCGAACGGCAGCGACACCCCCAAGCACTGAATAAATACCATTCATCCTAGTAAATGCAAATTCCTTGGAATGCTGCATTCTTTCATACTTTCAAAGACACTGTGTGTGTGTGCGTGTGCGCACACATATATATATATATATATATATATATATATACATATATACACATATACACACACACACGCTCGCAGTGACTTGCTAAAGTATTCTGACCCCTTGCCAATTCTCTCATATTACAAATTTCAAATGGTACATGGTAAATGTTTTTCCGTTTTATATTTTTATTTTAAAACACTGAAACTCAAAATAAATTGTTGTAATGTGACATTGGACCGTATGTTAATGTGTGAGTGGGGTGAATACAACAGGTCTGTTTTATATTTCTTTATGTCTGTCACACAAATATAAAACCAATGTGAAACAGAACAATTTTAATGATCCATTTGTAATTCAGCAATGTGAGAGAATTGGTCAGGGGTCTGAATACTTTTGTAAGGAACTGTACACCATATGGCCAAAAGTATTCATCGCAAAGGTGTTGGATTAGGTTGAGGCCTGGGCTATGAGAAGGCCAGTCAAGTTCTTCCACACCAATCTCGACAAACCATTTCTGCCTGGATCTCGCTCTGTGAGGTCTACCACTTTGCTGCTGAGGCGTAACTGCTCCTGGACATTTCCACTTCACAATAACAGCACTTAGAGTTGACCAGGGCAGGAAGGATCCTACGATGGTGCCAGGTTGAAAGTCACTGAACTCGTCAGTACGGGCCAGTTCTAACGCCAATGTTTGTCGATAGAGATTACATTACTTAAGGATTCAGGGAATATAGATTTTATATATATTATATACGCACAATAAATAGCTATAATATCTATACAGTTATATATATTTGTGTGTGTGTAGACGTTCCCTAAATCCTGAAGTAATGCCTCTTCAGTATATCTTTACAAGAGATTTTATAAAACCGTACATAAATATAATCTGTGATACTTGTATTCACTATTATTTATATTCTCTCTCTCTCACACACACACACACACACACAATTAAGTGTATATACACAGTGAATGTTAATTCTTGTGGTTTGGTGGAATCATTGC
>JAOVYW010047054.1:2585-25020 GCA_025775045.1 Hiodon tergisus
TTTAACATCACTATTATATATAGAGTGCAGTATGACTTTATGCTCTGTGTCTCTTAGCTGTGGGCCAAGCTTGGGGTTTCCATGAAGTGAAAAACAGATAGAAACCTATAGAAAATATCTAAACCAGATTGAGATTTATAATGTCTTGTCACCAGATCTGACATAACCAGTCATCGAAAGCCAAACATTTTTCACTTATTTAGTGTCACAATGTGTAACATAAACAGGGGAAAACAAACAAACAAAGAGTCTAATATTAGCGTTTATTTTGAGTAATTCAAAACTGGAACTGGTCAGAGTACAGCACCATACATGCAATCTTCCCACTCTACAGAGACAAAGGTGTCATGACATGTTTTCTTCTGGTGAAATAAAGTCTTAGCACAACTGTACGACGGCTTAAAGCAGCTTTTAATCTGTATTTATATTTGCTTGAAGCAGCTGGTTCACAGTCTAACTATTAACTTGCTGTGTTTAAAAACTGAGGAGTCCTGCTGTCCAAAATCCTGACGCAGACCAGACACTTTGTTTCCGAACACATACTTGCACTGCTGCCGTCAAAGAGCCAGTCTGCCAGGCTGCCATTCACTTTAATAAACAAGCCGTCGTAAGCAACAACATTGAAATTTAACTTTATAAGGCTCACGCTTACTGACAACATCACCGCCTGGAAAAAGGGACCATGAAGATCAATGGTAAATCAGTTAATCTAGTCTGCTAACTGCTTCCTTTTACCAGTAATCCATTTACCTACGGGAGTAAAAACGCACTCTCCCTTGTTATCAGTTTGTGGGTTTAAAAAAAAAAAATTAAAGGCACGTTTTTCAAACCGGCAAACTACAGCTCAAAGAGCTAGTGTCTGTTCCGACTGAGCCACTAAGAACAATTCAGTGATAGTTTATTGTTCTTCAAAGTGACTTATTTACATATCGTTGTGTGTGTATGCGGAATAGGTGATTGTTCCATTGTTTCAGAATTTTAAATCACCTCTGCCGGTTCAAACCTGATATTGTCAAGATCTACAGTACTGTGCAAAAGTCTTAGGCAACGAAATGCTAAGTTTCTAAATATAAAATAAGTACTATAAAGGACAATAAACAAAAAATAATTAAAAACAAACACCAAAAAAAAAAAAAAAATGGGAGGGAATATTTGTTGTGACCATCCTTTGCCTTTAATACTGCATCAATTCTCCTAGGTAGACTGTTGTGCAGTTTTATTAGACAATCGGTAGGTAGATTGTTCCGAGCATCTTGGAGAACTTGCCAAAGTACTTTTACAAACTTTGGCTGTCTGCCTTGCTTCTGTCTGTCCAGGTAATCACAGACAGCCTCGATGATGTTGAGATCAGGGCTCTGTGGAGATCAAACCATCTGTGGCAGAATTCCTTGTTCTTCTTTCAGAAAATGAATGCTTGGACATATAAAAAATTTTTTTCTACTGACACACTAATGCAGAAGACAAAAAATAAACTTTAAAGACTACATTTGTGTAAAAAAAGTTAGGGTGCCTAAGAATTTTGCACTGTACTGTACATAAAAGTCAAAGATGGTCTTCAATGCCTCTTTGTGTAAGGTTGTTGTGGAACACTTCCGATTGGAAGCTTTGGAACATATCATAATGAATGAGGCTGACCAGAATGCTCGGCGTAGCGTCTGGTGCCGTAGCTACCACCTCTGGGTACCACAGCCACTTTTTATTCACTGCTGCCTACATGGAGTCAGCGAGGAATCTCGAGCTCATGCTAACCCCACCCTTTGCCACAGGAGCGCAAGCGAACCTCACACTTCGCCGCGGGTGTGAACCTGAGCACACTGTTGACACCGATGGCAGCGCCTTCGCCAAAACACTGTTCATATCCACCGCGGGACCTCGCAAGTGCCCACCTAAGTATTCGGGAATTCACTTGACCTGAAATCGATGCTTGGGACTGTATAAACGCTGCGGTTTGTTTTCGCTGGGTCAGCAATTCCCATCACTTCTCCATGGTGGGGGGATGTCAACCCCCACAGGCAGGACCAAGGAGCCATAGGGGTAATATAACGGTCGACTTGCATTGGCTCCGTGTGCAACAGGGCTAGCCGCCAGAGGGACAAGCTAAATCAAAGCTGCTATTCACTCAGGTCCGAGTCTTCCATTACGACACCCAATGTGCGACTTTACGGGCCCTGTAAAATGTTTAGTAAATGTTGAAATTTGCTCATCGATGTACATGCTCCATTGGACCTGCAGTCCCCAGTAGAGCACACACTCACAGCTGAGCGTGTAGGCGTCTTTAAGGAGGAAGCGTATGATTGGTCCCCCCTTGTCGTGTTGGGAACTATAGCAGCACCTGTCTTAGAATACGGGGGCAACCACGTCACACCAGAACTTTCTGTAACATTACTACTGGTTCCAATATAACATGCTAGCCTCACTGTTTGTTTGATCGCAGGCATGTTGAGATTCTGTACCATCAGTTGAAATAATTCTGGATTTCTGATTCCGGAAAACGTTATAGGTACATATAATTTTAGACGTCCATGTACCTAGCCAGGTAGCGGTGCAGTCACATATATAATGTTGACAGCTAGCTAGCCGTCTTAGGTTGGATGTTCATTAAAACACACATGTCAAGTGGAGTTATTTATTATTTAATTTTTTTGTTTCAATCGACTGAAAATATATAATATATCGAAAATATACACCTTATAAACAAGGTGTAGCCTTGAACTTGAAATTCAATGTAAATAACCGGTTTTCATAACACAGCTGTTCTATTGATATCTCATGGGATCAAGTGAATTTAGCTTCACTGTAAAGAAGACGCTGCTATGTTTTTGTATCTCCAACGACTGAGTTTGGGTTATGGGTATGATGACAGTTTTAAGAGTCTCAATGATTTTCGCCAAGATCTCCAAAAAAATCATGCAGTGAAAAATATGTTTCTTTTCAAACAAACTTTTAAGGGCACAGCTCATACAAAACAGAAGAAGGCATTTTAAAGCACAAAAGTACATTTTTAAAAGTCATTAAATAGTCATGAACTTTCAGGATTTTTTTTTTTTTAGATCTACAGCTTGGACTTTTATCTGCGGTTAAAAGTATTCTACAACATTCTAAAGTCTCACAGCCATGGTAAAAACTGCAGTTCTAGCTGAAGTTTCTCCAGAATTTCCCGTCTCTCCAATGTTGGCCCAAATTGAGCTTCACGAAAAAGATTTCTAAAATGTTTCCATTCACACCATTGTGTGCACTGGTTGACAAAGAAGGAGCAGCACGGTTCAGTATTCACTCGGTTAACGAGAGAGAAGTGAAGCGGTGGAAAATGCAACAGAGGCACGTAGGTGAAGGAAGTCAGGGAGGCCCAAGGGACTTCCTGCCGCGTGCCGGACCCAGCTTGTCTCCCGAGCCCGGCTTGTTTCAGGAACCGGTTTTTCATTGCCAGAACCTCGGGTTGTTCCCAGAGCCCAAAGAGAGAGCCCTCCTTGGAGTCTACCATTACCTGGCATACAACGCGTCTCACACAAGGCAAGGTTACTGACATTGAGAACCTCAGATTTCGATGCTGCGGCTTATCTGGATGCATCTCCGGTGTGGCAAATGGGCGCTTGTTGAAAAAGAGTTTCATTTAGTCTAATGCGCTTAGGAAAAAGTCAGAAGGTGTGTTGTAGAGTTATCAAGCGATTCTTTTAAAATGAGATGAAACGCAAAAATAAATCTTTCATAGGAAGTGAAATAAGAAAAAGCGAATAAAACAAAAAAGCCACAGTTGGTACTGTCTGGTGTGTGTAATCCGAGGTTGCCAGAGATTGTTGCATTGAATCACTCGGTGGGGGATCTCAAATGAAGTGCCTTAATTGCATCTCCAGAAATCGCTATCTGGGGCCTCTGAGTGTCGGATCCTGCCGACTGCCGGCCCCCAAGCCTGGCCCCGATGTTCACACACCCCTCCTACACAGTGTTTGTCCAGGCGCTCGAGAGGGAGCAAAGGAAAAAGCACCATGACCATGTTTAAAATGATGGGGCAGATACTTTTTTTTCGAAAAGCCCCCCCAGCTGAAAAGGTCAGGTCAGTCAGGCCCCGCTCCCCAGAGATATTCACATTCAATCAGTTACTCAACCCATGTGAAAATAAAATCAAAAGGGTTAAGTCAATCTTTTGAAAAGGTTAACTGCAGATTTCGCCGGTGTGATGATGAGATTTTGTTTTTATTGAAAACTATCTGAAGTTTAATAGATACAATTTCAAGATAAAGAACAAAACAACAAAAGGAAATAATCTCATTTTACAAATGGATAAATTATCTTTTTTTCCCTCCAAAAACCCAAAAATAGCAAACACATAACAGAAATGAGTGTTGCATAGCATATGTAGTATTATCTGTTATATATCAAATATTCTGCATTCGATCTATATTTACCCGTACCAGTAGCAGGACCGCTTCAGAAAAATGCTATTTTATTATAGACAGTTTTGTAACTTCGGGTTACACCGTGGCTTGCCTTCCTATTGTGCTGATGCGTTCGCCTCAACAAAAGCATGCATTTCGGGCGGAGCGAGCATTATAGACACAGATCAGTCAACAGCGACCTCTCACCGGCTATACAATGCCCTTCCTCGTCCGACGGGATCCTGCAGGAACCGCTCAGCGGCTGCCATTCCATCTGCGAAGTGACCTAATTACTGGGCCACACGCGTGGGGGGGGACTGAGTGGATTACAGCAGACGGGCCCGGCTGCTCTGGCTGCTGACCCGAGCATGCTCTTTCTGCAGTGACAAGGGGAACGAGTTCCCGCCAATCGCCCCGCGGCTGGTACCACTCAGTCAATAGCAGGGGAAGCGGAGGGCACGGGGGGTGAGATCCCAGAGTTTGTTTATGTGATGTAGAGTGTCAGATTAAAAGGACACAGCCGATGTATACCGTCATATCGACCGCCCGTGTTTTTCCCGTATAGAAACGATCCATTTAATTTATCTGTGGAACAATGCTAGAAGTGAAAACAGTCTCCACTCCTAAAGGCGTTCTTCATGTCTGAAGTTTAAATGCTGCATTGGTTCTGTTGCACTTGGCTTCTGTTCCCTTTCTGGATTTAATATATTCTTATCTTAAAAGAAATCTACTTCGGCGCTTAGAGACCAGCATCATTTGGTAAAGGGCTTCTTTTTTTTTGGTCTGGAAAAGGCTAAACAGTTTGATCCCCCTCAAGCTTTGGGAGCAGAGTAAAAAGGGTTCTTTTCTTTTCTTTATCTTTTTTTTTTTAATAACGTGCACATCGTCATGGCCCAGGAAGCCATCATCGTCACGGTGGGTTGAAGGGGTCACCATGGCTACCGCTCGGCTCATCGTTTTCTCCCTGCACCAGAACGTGGGCCACGCAGTAAATATTCATGTCAGGGAGACGGAGAGACCCGCTACAGCTCTGGAATTGTTTCCACTCTGCGAGAGGCCCTCCTGCTTCTGAGAGTGGACCGCGCACACAACTCGCGAGTCCGTAGCGAAGTGCAGATAAATGCAACTCACCCTTGTCGTGTTCTTTCAGTTTCAGCAGCATCCACACCATGGTACAGAATGCTACGCTAAAAAAACCCCTAAACCATACAGATCTGCTCAGTGTCTGCACCTTTAGGAGCATGAAACCTGAGGCCTGTCGACAGTGGACCATCTCTGCTCACTCAGTAACGAGCTATTGATTTTATACGGCCTCCCTCGCCCTGTCTAGGTATTCGGGAATATACTGGTGCCAGACTATACAATACATGATTAATAAAGTGTCTAAATGGTAAGCACAGTGCCTCCATTTTCCTTACAGAATGCATCACAGGGTATGGCTTTTCTGGGTAACAGCTATGCAATCACACTGTGCTAAGACAGGAATTACCTGCTTAATTGAAAGTATAGCCAGTAACTCTCATTAGTAATTATGTAGTAAATAAAAGTTATATGAATATCTGCACACTGTTCCAATGTATTTGAAATACAGTGTTTCACAAAAATGCCGTGCCTCTGTCAGAGAGGAGCTATTCAGGGCAGCCTCAGGGGAGAGCTACAGCCTTCCGAAATGCTTTGACTTCGGTCTCTGCTGTTAAGTCAGGGCCAGTAGTTCCAGCTCGAAGGTGCTTTAGTTTGTGACGTTGTGTTCAGAATGGTGCAGGCTCTGGGTGTCGTATACTAGCGACCTCTCCTTTCCGTCTTGGAACAGCAGTTGATGCAGGGGGGGCTGCAATCCTGGATAATGATTGGAAAAAAGTGCTGGTAACGACAGGTGAACCCTTAGAAGGCCTTCACTGCCAAACTTTCTCTGGCGGCGACCAGTCCCATACAGCAGCTGTCTTATCCGAATTGGTCACAGCCCGCACTCGGCTTATGATGTGCCCCCAGGTTCATCACTTCTTTCTGTTGGAGGCGGCTCTTCTACGGCTGCAGTTTTAGCCTGTACTGCCACAGCCATTTTAACACCTGCTACAAATGACTAAAATGTGTTTGAAAATCTGGAGAAAAAATCCCAACCTCCAGATAAATCTGGAAGGAGTCATTTACCTGACCTTCAAGCCACTGAAACCTGGCAGGAGCGTTACAGAGGTCAAATTGCAGTTAAATTCTTACAGACCAAATGGGGGTCGTATTTGCAGTCTTCTCCCAGTCAGTGGAATTAACCTGCATCTGCTGATACTCACTTGCCAAATCAAGGGTAGAGGGTTGACATTCAAGTGGGATCCACAGAAAACTGCCTTGCTTTGTCCTTCTTCGGGGTAAGCACTACAGGGCCGTCCAGGGACCGACACTCACCTCACCATGCCTGGGTTTGGTGTCCCCTACAGCATAGCATGCCGAAAGAGCACGCCAACACCTATCTGCCAAGCACCTGGAACAACAGTTGTGGGCTGAATTACCGCGAGGTTGAATTTCCGCTAGGTTAAATTTTTGTGGAAAGAAAATTTGCGAGCTGAATTGATGTGGTCCCTTTTAACCCCTTGACGCCGAGCCGCTCTAATTTCGGTATTATAGTGCCCACATCTGTCCATTTCTGAAAGAGATCCTTTGAAATTAATTGATAAATTGCATCTATGTTATCTAAACCAAAGCAGAAGAAGGCATCCCCATTAGAATTATACTTAAACAAGAATGTTATTATACGACAGAGCACATTGGAGAAGCTCAACTGGGAGAGCAGCCAGGCTGGGATGCAGGTTCGAGAAGGCTTCTCACGGAGTTTTGCAAACCATCAGTTCCTATTGGCTTCCTGGGTTCATTTCATGCAGGACATTAGCGCAGTCAGGATGGACGAGCTTCTCCTCCTATCAGCGCTTGAATCTCTAGCGAAAGCTGTGTAGTCCGCTGTGTTTACAATAACAGATAGCTTGAAGGGAATCGGATCAGAAGAGGCCAATCGTAGTACTTCCAGACCCTTCCTGTGGGTGATCGTTGGATTCTAAAGAACAGGTTGGAAAACATTAGCACAATTGGCCATTAACATTTTTCAGATCCCCGGGTAATATTATTTTTATCAGCGCCATAAAGAAAAAGACCATTAAAAAAAAAGTAATCTTAGTAAGTCAATAGAATGAACTGTGGTGAAACATATCTTACGTAATGAATAATGGTTTCGGTAAGGCACTCCAACGCTCTCCAAAGTAGACGACACAAAAGTACGAAACTGAACACGCAGACAGGCACATAAAGCACAGCCCGAGAGACCCATTCATCACCGGTGAAGGTGCGTTGCACCCACACTTTAACAGCTTTTCTGGTTCACGTCCGATTAACAGAATGAACGAGTAACATACCCGGGACAGACAAAATTATTGCAATGGTCCCCCTTCACCTCTGATGGAGTCATCAACTTAAGTTCCCAAAGCACCCTGTTTCTGCCCCCCCCCGGGATGTTGTCCAACGATGTCCCAATCTCTGTCTCGCTTACCCCTTGATCTTATGCGCTCCAGTCCCAAGGAGACTCATAGCTCGGGGTGGTAATTTACCACTACAAGCAACGCTCGGTGTTTGAACTTGAAGGACAAATATCTTCAATCACGGTCAAATCGGTGCACGAACCTGCACAAAAAAATGTTTAGATTTATTTATTTATTTGTTTCTGCCATCTGTTCTCCCATTTGATCTCGCATTTTAAAAATGCACACACACACACACACACACACACACACACACACACAAACACACACGGAGCTGACAGAAAACTGCCTATATAAAGGACTGTGGCAGGAGGACATTTTGGAAACACCAGTTTTCATTACACCTTAGCAAACTTGACAGGCGCCAAATGGCCGCAGTTCAAGACAAATAACAGGAGTGGCTGTCAGAAAGCTTTTGACATATCATGGAGCTAGGCGATGAAATAAAAATACAATAACAAAAATAACAAACTGCTGCTGGCATGGCCGCAGTCTGGGAGTTGAGCGCCCTTTGTGTCCAATCAGTTAGATGGATTCCCCATCGTCCAAAATCGCCATCGTCATTCTACTGGTCACGAACCAATGGGCTCCCATCCTCCGCGTCGTGTGAGTGTGAACGTGCGAGTGAGTGTGGTTGGGCGAACCGCGCCCGGATTCATTACCACTGACGGGGGGGTTTATTTTCCTCACTCTTCACTCTCACTCCTTCTCCTTTCCTTTTTTTAATACAGTGTGACCAGACAGAGCTAACAGCCAATGGGAACCGGCGTGTTTACGACTGGTATCTCCTGGAGGATCCTCTCTGGCCTCTTCTGAGCTCTTGCAAACCCTGGAATAAACCTGAAAATGTCTCCTCCTGTTCTATACATCATCTTAATTATTAACAGTCATTACTAATCCTAACTTTTTTTCAAACAGTTTTGGCATTTGTTGTTGGTTAAACTACACTATAGTATGCCTATTATTTACACTAGTCTTTAAGTTAGATGCGTTTGTTCTATGTAATTTACCATATGCCTTTAAGTACTGATGAGTAAGTTTTACGGTCAAACAAAGACTGCATTGTTTTTTTGGAAAAGACTGCTCCATAGTATGCGGACTCAGCAGACAATCATCTTTAGGTCAAGGGTTCTGGGTTAGTCAATTAGACAGTTAAACAGTGGATGCGTTTATTTAACACTTGGGGGATAAATAATTAGTCTAAATAGTACTCCGGCCCCGGAGTTCAGAGTTGCAGCACTATCTAGAAGTCCTGCGAACCTGCGAAGGTCCAGCGAGACTGGGCCAGAAAACGTTCAAGGAACACGGCAGCATTTGACACAATGATTCAAGGCCTTTTTAAATTGCCCTTGATGAAATTACTGCACGAAATTCACCCTGGGTAATTGTTCAAGGGCACACTCCACATACCGAGTGCCTCTTAGATACGGCTGAATTTATTTGATGTGTGACGAACACACTAGTGGTTTAACACGCCGAAAAGGAAACGTATACACGAAATTAATAACACATTCTCATGTTTTCTGCTGCAATATGCTCAGAGCAATTAAGTATGTCGTACAAAGTGTTAAACTCTGTTGTAACCTACACGTAAAATGAGTGCCACAGTAGTTTGTAGAGCTGTGGAGAACCAATGACACACAGCTGAGAATAGCAGGCCTTTTTTTGGCATGGACGCTGAAAAAGGATCTATTTTGGCCCGGAAAACTCACCACAACAGCCTGGACCAGTCTTGATTTTCGCAGAGCAAACAGATTTTATATAAAACTTTACAGCTCCTTATAAAACCTTCTTCACAGCCATGTGTTTTCGGTTAACATAAACACAGGAAAATAGCCTAGAATATAAAACATTAATAAATATTGTCATATCAGCGTCTGTTTTCCATTAAGCGCCATTTGGCACAGGCTTGAAACAGATCCCTTTATACGTTTTTATCAGTAGTTTGATGGGAATTTATAATTCAAAAGCCGCCCGCAGTTCAGACGCCAGAAATCGGCTCTGGTCCGTGCACCGAACTGTTCACCTTCGATCCGACTCACAAACTGACGCCCGGCAAAAAAAGACCGTTTTTAAGACCCACAGATTGATAAATATCGAGTCGGTTCGGTGACGGGCACTGCCATTCGATTCCTGGAGGCGGACAAGACAAGGTGTTTGTCTTCTGCCAAACGCTGGCCGCCGTCTCTGCGGCCTCCGCGGGCGGCTCTGCGTCTCGGCCTTTCCGGGATATCCAGCCGGTGATGAAGCTCTATTAAAAGGCCTTGAGAAACACTTCTGCTGGCGGTTGAGAGTGCAGGGTCATTAAATGGGTTCCACTTTACGAGTGCTCCCGGAATTAAATATTATCACACCGCACAGTGGGGAGTTGCAGAGAAAACGCTTGGAGAACGTTAGAGGGATGTCATTTCCCCCCCCCCCCCCGTCCATTTCTTTATGAAACGGCCACTCACCTCGTGAATTAAGTCAATCGTGGTGCTGCGAATTGACGCATTTCCCACCTGTTGTCAAGTGTTCCTCCTCCGAGGGTGGATTCGAACCATAAACCGCCGGCGACCCTGTGAGCTGCCTCTGCGGTTCCCCTCGCACATACAGCTTAACTCAATTAACCTCCAGTACGGCAGCTTAGGGGCCTCCTTAGGCGACGACCCAAACCGTTTTCTCCCCAGCACCGAAATCATTCGCACGGCTCTGCTTGCTCCTTCTCCCAGACAGAGCAGAAAATATGTGTCCACTTAATTCTGCATATTTCTACATTTTCCGAGCTAATTCTACTGTTCCAGGGAACTAATGCAATTTGTTCTACATGCAAAGTTGTTTTTAATTCACGTGACTCGCAAAATCAAGATGTTTTTAATAAAATCTTTTTTTATTTTTTGAATGGGAAGAAAAGAGCATATCTTAAAGGTCCATTATTAGCAGAATAACATATGCTCTAATGTGCTCACAATCAATCGCAGAAAAGAATGCAAATGGGTATTTTTCTATATTCAAAAGTAGCTTGGCTCATGTTTTGACCTGTAAATCTTGCACTTTTTTTTTTTTTAGGTATGCAAAGCAGTTGAGTCATTATCAGGGACCACTGCTCTGTTCTATGTAGGTCAAGTGAAAAATTGAAGGAGGTGAGCTAAGGCTGTACTAATTTTTTTTTTTTACCGATGCAGATATAGAGCACTTTTTTTTAGAGTAAACAGTTTTCAAATGATGGCTGCCACATCTGATTTTAAGGGCCCAGTTATTTAACCGTTATGAAAGTGTTGCATGTGTAACTCACTCATGAATGTGTCTTGCGTGATCACATCCTTTAACAGTATCAAAAGCAACAATGAGGCACGGAGCTGAGATATAAAGGAATGCTTACCCTGAAATAAACCTAAACGAATATTGTCTTTTGTTATGGTTTTACACCAGAGTCTCATTCGGTCCTGCACTCTCATTGCACCATATTAGTGCATTGTTTGAAACAAAGGGCACATGTTTTGTAATTTAATAGTTTCACTTAAACTGTCTGACCAGCGAAACATAAATAAATTAAATTATAACTTTCAGCCCTGGTGCCGGACAGTGCTAACAGGGCTAGCAGGGTTGTATATTTAGAGAAGCTCTGATGACAGACAACATAAGACCAGCTTCCTTGTCTTTTGTGACCACGGGTAGCAGAATTTGTGTTTTTTATCTTATTTTTTTTAAACAAAATCCCAGAACCGTGTTGGACATAGTTTTCATGTCCCACAACAGGACAAGTGGTTTTGGGTGGGGTCGGTCACCACACAGTCTGCATCTGACGACATATATTCAGGCATAAGAAAGAGCTTTCCACTTTAATCCAGTTGTGGGCAAGAAAGCTGCGTTTTTGGGTTCCAAAAAAAAGCTGATCGTATTTTGTTTTCTAGTGCTTTCCAGACACAGACAAACTGCTCACTGACATCCACGAACATCCTTGTCGGGGAGGGGGGGGGGGTTGCAGAGGCTCTTGGTGAGCTGTGCAGCCAGGAGCGTGTGGCGTCCGCATCCACGAACATCCTTGTCGGACATTTACGCGACTCGGTGCCATAAGAGCAGTTAAAACAAACAGGGATGAGCTGTATATCTCATCAGGTCTTAATTTCAGCCAGAGCTTTTCAGAGCTTTTCTTGATGCACACCCATTGGCTATATATAAAATAAAATAAAATAAGCCGTCTGGTAGAAATATAAAACCTCAGCCCATCATTTCTTTCATTGCGCTAATGTTAACTCAGGAGCCAGAGTCAAATAGCTGCTTTAAAAATATATTTTTTTTTTGTTGGGGGTGGTTTCGCTTTCCTCTGGAAAAAAAATAAAATAAACCTTAAATTTAAGGCCTGCTTCTAATCCTAATCCTTCAAATAGTGGTTGAGAGGTTAAAGTACAACTTGGATTAATCGTTTCTTTTTTTTCTCCCCCTTACAGAATAAATATGGCATGCTTTTGGGGGGTCAGGCCTGGGACATACTGTATCTTTCTTTATGTAAAGCATCTTTGTGACATGGCAACATGTGAAAAGCGCTGTATAAAAATAAAATTGATTGATTGATTGATATAAAATATCTCTAACATGTATTTAACAGTCTTCTAAGTCGTTTTAATGTGGATAACTCAAGTCGTCATTGTGCTGTGGGCCAATCGCAGAGTGCGAGGAATTACCATTGGCCATTTCGACTCCGACCTCGTCAAAATTCTGCAACTGGGGAGCAATCGGAGGCCGTCGCGGTAAACCCGGCTCTGTGGACCGTCGGTGTTCTTTCCCTCCGCACCAGGTCCCGACACGTAGCCTGTCCAGAATCAACCAGGCTTCTCTCTCTCTCACCAATCTTCTTTCCAACGTGGCAATTTCAGAATATTATACTGTAAAATATTAATGCTTTGCTACCTTATTGTAATGGTCTGGAAACAAAAAAACTATTATTTGTATTAAAATAATTACATTGTGAACACCTATACACCATAAATGCCGTGATGTTTAGATTCAATAATTAGACAGCAGTTTGGTTGGTAGTTAATGGGGTTGACAAGATCAGAGGTCAAATTTTGCTCATTATGATACTAAACAAAAGGCTTCCCCTAGAAAATGTCATAGGCACTGCAGTCTCTTTGTCCCATGGTGGGAGACAGTGTACACAGAAAAATCTTTCCTCACACAGATACAGCAAAATGTGAACGAAAGCACAGACACACATTTAGAGTGTTCATAATATCTATGAAGATATCCATCAATATAAATATGTTAAGTGAAACGGCGCCTTGCGCCAGGAAATAAAATCATGTGCCAGGAAAACAAATAGTTTAATAGGAAGTTCATTCAAAGATGGGTGTACAACGGTTTTAAACAGTTGACGAAGCATCAGTCTTTTATGCCCGCAATGAATGGGCTCATATCAGGAGTTTGGTTTTCTGGCATAGAAATGGTGGTATCTAGTGGTTTAGACTTCATAGATTAACCGCAGCCATTATCCGCCTCGGGCTTTTAATGAATCTTAGATCCGCAAGATTATTGCTTTCCAAATCCTCCCAACCCAGCCCCCTTGTGGCTTTTTAAGTTGAATGCATGGCTGGAACAGTGGGCCAAAACCTCTAAGGCACTGACACAAAACATACAAGTTTTTTATTTTGTTTTCTTATCCCTTTCTTCTTAAGACTACAGCAACAAATAAACAAAACATAACGTGTGTAGTCTGACATGTTGCCCACGGTGACTGCAGCAGGCCACACGTACGCACACGAGCATGAAACAGCAGATAACATCTGAACCGGTACAAATCACTTGTCATTGTAAGTGTTGGTTTTTTCCCCCAAATGGGAAGCCTTAACTCATCTGAATACAAAGCTTGTTTTTCCACAGCCCCAACTGAAGGCATTTCTTTGGACGACTTTCACCTTTGAAGCAGCACAATTTTTCATAAGGCACAAAGTCAATGCCTCTCGCTGGACAAAAGCAAACACCAAACAGAAGTGGAACCGTATACTCAATTCAAATATGTCTTCTGATTTAATTCACAATCAAAACTATATGATTAGTCCTCTCCGTTTACTCCAGTGCGTGTTTAAAGGACGACTTAAAGATAATATCGATGTAATGCCATGCTGCAAAGCCACCGAATTGTGTGTTATTTTGTCATTTCATGCATATTTCTGAGTGATTCAGAAGAATTCAGGTCGATATACTTCATTTGCAAAAGGCTTGTGAAATACAATAAAGCTTCCCAGTTTAGAAGTCACGATTAATCTTGGACATCAATCCTGTGCTAGCAAAAGCCTTACATATGGGTACACTTTAAATGTCACTTATCGTCTTTTTCTGGGGAGATCTTAATGGGCAAAGCAGTGCAGTTTCTCTTGTGAGCAACACTTAACCAGACTGCTTACCAGCTGTGAAGAGAAGCTACTGGGAATGGTATTAACATGCTGCAACAGATTGTTAAGTTCCACGCAAACAGAATCTGCTAGTGCAGTGATGTTAATGACTTCGCTTTAAGGATTTTGAACAGCCTTACTTCCAGTAATTGTGACATCAAAAAATTGCAGCCAATCAGGATAGAGATCCTTCAGAGAATGGCTCCTAGATCCTTCCTAATTTAAATTACAGATGGGACAGTAGACAGATTACACTAAACATGGTTGATGTATTGATAAAAATACTATCAAATGTATATAATGAGAGGTATAATTGGGTTCGTGTATGAATCAGGTTATCATGTTCGTGGAATGTATTATCAATTAGGGCCAGGTTCAGGGTATTAAAGGGTTCCTCAGTGGAACCTGAATAGAGGTGATAAAGTCAGGGAAACAACGTTGAATATGTTAATGAGGAAAAATTAGTTAATTTTGTTTTCAGTTAAAAGTTGCTTGAAAAAGACCAGACAACTTCCAGTGCCTAGGATCTATGAGGGGAAAATGATCCGGTGGGATAGAAAAACTCCCACAAATGGAGTTGAAGGAAACAAGATCAAGCCAGCACAGGGTATTCAATCCTGGCCCTGGAGTCGCTCGCCCTGTGTTCGACGTTTTTTTTTTTTACCATTTAGGTTTTAGTTGAGCTGTTAATTTAATAATGTTGACTATTACTTGCTCTAACAGTTTAGGGGGAAAATAATGTTGTTGGATGTATGTGTTTACCGATGAAAAGTAATGGCAGGAATGGACTTTTATGTTTTCAATTTTGTTGCTCTTAATTCGAAATTTAACTAACTAACTGGTCTGTTAGCGGATTTTGTCTTATGTTGGAAAACGTCACTTGTTGAAGATTAGTGTTCTCTATGAATAGATTCATTTATATTCATTTTATAAAATGTATCTTTGATTCTCAAGGTTCAAATTAACAAAAATATAAAAGGACTAAAGAGTTTTATAATTTCTTTAAACAGACCTATAACATGTTTTTTTTTTAAACTGTTTTTAATCAAGAACTTAATTGAATCTAATTAATTAAATAGATCTAATACAGATAGGTACAAGAATGAGCATGCACGTGGTGGCCCCAGGACGAGGATTAATACCACTATGCTGGTAGAATACATATAGCAGAGGAAGATAGGGTTTTAATAATAAGAAGAAAAGTGTCCATAGACAATTTGGCTGGGATTGCCTGCTCCTGGCATGGCAATGTGCTGGAGAAGACAACTACCCCATCTGTGAACAAGCTCTCTCTGGGCCTATGGTGGCAAGATTCCTTCTCAACAATCAACGGAAACCGACCAAGCAGGCATTCAATCCTTCCCAAACGTAAAACGGCTAGAGGAATTTTAGTCCTCTCCCATTGGCCGGGCCGTTCCGCTTCCAGGGACTCGACTTCCCAATCGACTCAAACCCGATGACGCAGGATGTGCATGTACCCGGTCCTCAGGACGGGCAGGAGGGAGGTGGACCCGGCGCCCTGCATGTGATGAGCGTTTACAGCGGCGTGGGCGGGGGGGTTGCAGAGGCTCTTGGTGAGCTGTGCAGCCAGAAGCGTGTGGCGTCCGCATCCACAGTGGCCTGGCGGAGTGATTATTTCATCAGGTTACTGCTTCAGGCATCTGAGACTGAAAAATTCCAAAGTTTAATTGTGCCGTTCTCTCGAAACGGGACGCAATTGGCCACAGGAGGCAGCCTACTGTAACGGGAGCCGTGTACTCATAAAGGCCCCGGAAATCTCGTTTCGAGTGAAGGCCCCCGTGGGGTGGGGGCGGGGGGCTAGGGCGGATATTGAGCCACTTGATGAAATGAGGGTAAACTGCTGCACTCACGGTGAAGAACAGAAGACAAATTGTCCCCCCCAGAGAGAATGCCGTGCTCACACATGGTTAAACAGTTTACTATGCTCTAAAAAAGAACGGCCGTCCACTTCCCAAACGCTTTTCTGCCTAACTGCTCCAACTCCACGCCAGACTGCTTGTGAGTTTTTCTTATTTTACTTCAAATGCATTAAGCTGTTGTCATGTTTTATATTTCAAAAGGAAATTGAGCACATCGAAACACAACAAGTGTGCTGAGAGAAATACTAATTTTCCTTCCCGAGTATAAACTAATCAAAACCCATTCATTTCAAAATACGATACTTTTGAATATTATTAAAGATCTACATTTCAACATAATACATAAATAAAATAAATAATAATATTCTCTCTATATCGTCTCAGTCCAGTAAGAAAAATATATCATTCATCCATTTATTCATAGGGAAGGAAAAAAATGTTCTTCTTTCAGAAATGTTCTTGACATATTTTTTAACTTTAAAAATGAATCCTTAACAGGTATTTTATGTTATTGGGGCATTGTTACAAAAAGTCTAAAATGTTGCATTGCAAACTAAAACAAAACTCCTATTCCTGGGAGCTTTAAATAGTGGCATGCATTGTTGGTTCGGTTTTGGCCATAATGAGTGCAGTCTTGCTTTCTGATACGGACCTCAGGTCCAACCTGCCTGGCACATCCAATACAGTTTTTTAATTGAGTGGCATCTGTTAGTCTGTCCAATGCCAAGTTGCTTGCAAGCTGAAAAAAAGTACTCTCCCCCGATAGCGCTAGGTAAAGAACCATTAACTGAACACGCCTAACTAATTTTATACCACTGGCAGCCTTCCTGAACGAGAGCTGGCTCGCGAACCGTTTACGCGCGTATGCGGCTCCAGTGTACCATACCGGGATTAAAGCGTTTGTTCAGTTTTCATTTTATTGGGTTATTTCGCTCGCAGTTCTCAGTGCTGCATTTCAGCATATGGAATGCACTTGTGGTCGCTCGTTTGGTGGAAACGTTCTGTAAAAGTTGGAATATTACGAATGAAGGTACTGATTATTTTTCACCTTTTTTATATTGATTTTTTAAAGAGCTGAATTTGTTAACTCGGGGATATTTGTGTCCTTATCCGCGCTGAAATAAAACTATTTGCAAGTAAAATAAGGAAAGAAAACAAATCCTCATCAGACATCAGATGTGCTCAAATAATAATTAAGTAATTAAGAAAAATGTCCGCTCACTGTTAGAAAGAATCATTCGGTGAAACTGTTTTCTCTTTGCTCCCGTTTTGCGGCACAGCGCGTAACAAAACTAATGGGTTTTACGAGGTGCAAGCTGGAGTTTTTACACTCTGCCCCAGCCAGCCGTGAAATATTTATCGGAATCGAGCTAATCTGCGCAGGGGATGTAGTCAGTAGTGCGACAGGCCGTGGTGCAGGCGTCAGGAAACGCCTGTGTTGTTGACAAACCCGTGTTTGTTTTCGGGACGCATTGACAGGCCTGTTGTGTGGCGCAGTCGGCTCTAAGCACTTCCCGGGCTTGTTTCCCATCGACCACGGCGGCAGTGACCCCATTTCAGTGCCTGCCAACCCCATAGCTCTTCTGCATGGTTGGCATTTAGCTTAAAAATAATAACGAGAGAGTTCAGTCTGGACACGGTCTGGTGCCTGGGTGCTTGGGTGCTTGGGTGCTTGGGTGCTTGGAAGCAGCCTCCAAAATGCAAACGTTTGAGGAAACCTATGCATACTTGCATATCATATGTATTATATTTATATAACCCCACAAAATTTGGTTTTTGGTTTTTCCATTGTTGAGGACATTTCTTAGTTATTATAATAATAATTTTAAAAATACATTACATTCTTCCCTTTTCATATATTTGAATACAAATCTGTAGATAATTTTGCCCAATATAAAAGACACCTTTTGAAAGCCACAAATAACACAAATTTAGTTGAAAAGATAACTGTACAATTTAACAGTAAAAATGCCCCCTCCCTCCCTTTATTATAAGTGACACAAATACATGAGGGTCTACACTTTAGTGCTTTCCAAGGTATATACTGTATAGTTATTGTGCAGGTTATTGTTGTTATATGTGACATACAACCGTTAAAACAGTTTGTGTAGCAACACTTTTTTTTTAGTATACATAAATACACATGTGTGACATGCACAGTAAAAGTACTATGTACTATGTACTATATTGGTCACCACTTGGTCACCGGTTGTTACAGACTGTTACAGACTTCCTGAGCTGCAAAACGTTGCACTTCGTACCTACTCTGTAGTTAAAATGTATATATAGTTGTGTCTGTGGAATGTAGTTGCACAGATATTAAGACAAATGTACCCAAAATTGGGACACAAAATCCATTAAAATCTGCAAAGTCTCCTCTTTAGGTCGGCTGAAGT
This sequence comes from Hiodon tergisus, assembly GCA_025775045.1. Classification (NCBI taxonomy): domain Eukaryota; kingdom Metazoa; phylum Chordata; class Actinopteri; order Hiodontiformes; family Hiodontidae; genus Hiodon; species Hiodon tergisus. The sequence goes on from JAOVYW010047054.1 coordinate 21,124, forward strand.
AAAATTAGATTAAACATGAGTCAGGTATGGTCCAAAATTCCTACAAAATTGCACATAGTGGCTACAAGGAGAGAACAACGCCTCATTGGAACGATCCGAACAATCGTGGCCTCCCGCTATCCTTGCCCAGAGTCGGCCGCCATGTAGAATCGCGTTTCCAAATGCCGCCAAGAGACTGTCTGCTTCCCATTCACGTCTTTCACCTTCCGAGTGCCTACTTGCATGCGGTCCCAATTTCTTCTCCAACCTCTTGCCATCCAGCATAACCGCGGTTATGCGAATGTATTCAGTTTGTGTAGGCATTTGTCCAACGCGATTCACAGGTGAAATACATTTGCTGCGAACAGCGCGAGTATTAGGCAGAACAAGAGCAGAATCACTAGCGGCGTAATTGCACAATAACAGATAATGGCACACATGGCCAGACAGTGTTATGATTACGCGACCGGCTTTCTCTTTGATATACTGAACTCTGTATCAGATTGACTTGTGAAATATGGCACTTGATTAAGTAAACATGCTTTCTGGTGCTCGCTCTCGGCCTGGGGCGGTCCAAAGTGACGTCAGAAAGGAGCGATCAATGTGTGTTATGTGGGCCACTGGTGAGTGAGGCTCGTTCCATTATAGCTCAGCACCCTGGGCTTTCCAAGTGGATGTCGTAATTCTTCCTCAGCCCAGTCCAAAGTAAGCAACCAGAATAGCTTCATGTTTTTGCATGTCGCCTCGTCAAATAGGCATGTTAGAAGAAAAGAAAAACAAGATATTTTTTTATTCCCCCCCAGTACATTCTAAAAAGGCCCCTTGCCATCAACCAACTAACTATTAAGGTTTTATACTATATGTCCTTAATTTCGGGTGAGTAACTGCTTTACGGACATGTGGGTCCAAATGGGTGTCCCGCCCTCACATCTGCAATTTTATTGGGAAGATGCGTAAAGGTTGCTCTTATAACGTAATGGAAAATGTCTTGCCACACATCTGGGTTACCATGCCTTTTGCACACATGAGCACACTTTATTTACGCGCTAATATAGGGTGAGAGCCGTCACAAACGCGAGGAGGGTATTTGAAGTCCCGCTAGAACGCAGAAGAAACGTATCCCTGACAAATAGTTTATATCTCCCATTAAAGATGAAGAAGGGGAAACAAGACAAAGAACAAAATGAAAAACAATCTGATCGGTGGTAAACCCTCGCATCCAGAAAATCCTATTTTTTTTTATTTGCCTTCACCTGAAAGGAGCACAATAAAAACTGACAATTAAACCGACTGGAGCGCTCACGAGAGTGGAGAATAACGAGGAGAGCAGGGGCCGCACGCCATACGCAGAGTTTCCCCGTGACTGTTCCATAAAACCGCGGCTCCGCGGAAATCCGAGGGTGGCCTCCGCCCTGTTTGTTCCATCATCGGCGCAGTTAACTGAAAGAGGAGCGCTGTTAACGGCACGGCACCTACAGCTGCCAGATTCGTGGAAGCGACTAAGGCCCGACAAAGCGATTCATACCGCGTCATCGTTAATCCGAGTTCGACGCCGTCGGCTTGCGATGATGGCCGTTCTGTACGTCAAAGGAATTGAGCGTCCGATAGTTTGAAGTTCCCCCTGACTGGAATACCAATTTGAAAGGAGAGCAACACCTAATGGAAAATGCACAGATTTTAATGAATGGATTTTCCATCGACCAAAGCTACTCGGCTTCCAGTCTGACTGAATTCTTTCTGTATCAGCAACACATAAAGCTATTTTAAAAGCCAGGAAAAAGCAACCAGCAGGCCAGGTCTGTCCTTTATGTCAATAAAACTAATATGCATCTGTTTTAGAGCAAATTCTCACTATATATATATTTGTGTTAACTTTTTCTTTATCACAGTAATGATTTAGGACATTTTTGGAGTCTTCATCAAAATCCTCAACGTAATTTGTGGAATACATACAGTTTGGCATACATCGTAAAATAACAATAGTTTCAAACTGAATCAGTCAACATGTGTGGATACATTTTTATTTATTTATTGGTTTTACCATACAGTTTGACCATTTCGTCCCTCCTGGGCAGTCTAAAGACAGTTGATTCACAATGAAAAAGAATTACTTCCAGTTATTTCGAACACCTCGTTTCTGCAGCCTGGATTTACTTCAGACAATCTAACCCCCTGTCTGCATCGACTGAAGAAGTGTCAGGGCTGAGAGAGACCCTTACTTCAGCTTTGAAGCCTAACTAACGGTCGGTGCGTTTCAACCGCAAAGCTGAAAGAAGAAATTAAGAAGTACTGGAAGGATTCGTCAAACTAATGCCCCGCTGTGGCAGAAAGGGCACGCAGTTTCGGCACAAATCCATTTTAAGGGCTTTTTATTTGTCTGTGATTAAACAAGCCAACAGTTTTTTTTTTGTTTTAAATAACATTTCTCTGTTTTTAGTTCAGCTCATTGTTCCCACATACGTCAGAGTGTTATTGTTCTTTCTGACTCCTGCTTAAATTATGTTATTTTTCTCTCGTTTTGCATGAACCTCTGGATAAGGAATAACAGCTGAAATTGTAAATTATACAACATCAACTGAAATTGTAAAACGTATAATAACAACTCACGCTGTAAAACAAACGGCCATCCGGTATTAACATAAACAGACGGACCAGTACACCAGTGTCTTTTTCCAAAAGAGAAATCTGTATGCGTTTCTTAGGGTGCCTACACCAGGGTCACAATTTAACGCCACACAACGTAGCCAGTTGGGTTTATGGCAGTTTTAGGTACATAAAGCAGAAGTTAATTCTCGGCCTACGTACAGCTGACTGAGCTCTGAAAGACTGTACTTCCTGACAAGGCAGTTGTCTGTACCCTCTCTGCTCGAGCCACCGGACGTGAAAACAACACTACTATTTTGGGCATTGCAGTATGCGTGTATTATTGTATATAATATTTCCTCTCTGAGTATGATAAAAATAACTGCATGCCTCACGTTATGTTATTTATTTGCAAAAACTGTGTAAAACAAATTAATAAGTGTTGCTCTCCGAATTGGAAGGATTCTCCACATCACATATTAATTCAACTCCTCTATAGATAATATCGTTTACATTTAAAATGCGTTTTAAAAAAATAAAATAATTTTATATATATAATAAAGATCGTCTACATATTTTTAATCGTCGTTAATTTGATGGTGGAATTCAAGTCTGTTTGTCCACTAAGCACTGCCAGTAGTTTATTTGCGCTCTGTTTATTTATTTTTTTAACTCAGTTTGGCCTTGACACACAATGAAGTTAAATGTTTTCACTAGAAACCAGTTCTTAAAGGCATACATAAAAGTAAAATAAAGTGCTTTGTTAGTGGCCGTGGCGTGGTTGCCGGGAAGAGGAACTTGTCGCGTTTGATTCGCCTGCGTGAGATGTGAACAGGCATGCCACGAAGAAGATTTCTTCCCAATGCCAGATGTGATCTGGTATAAATGGTGTCCAACACATTCTGGTCACGGAGATCCTACACTACCGAGGATAATTTATTCTCCCCAGTATTGACTTCATATTACGCAGGACAAGGAAATGATTCCCCTACATACTCGGAATTCGTCAGTTAAGAACGCGAAAACTAGTAAATCCCACAACGTGCCAAACACATAGATTTGTTTAACAGAGCAAAATATTTTTTGTGTAATTGTGGTTTTTTAGAATTCAATTTAATGTTTTATGTTATTGAGGTAAATTGATTCTAACCATTTTCAACTTTTTGATATCCCCTAATCATTAAAAAACAGCGGCAATTCGGTTAATATATAATCTTTTTTATACATAGTCTTCGAGTAAAATTAGTCGTTACATAGGTAATTGAGTTGTACATTCTCATATTAACAATACGAGACACACACACACACACACACACACACACACACACACACACA
>JAOVYW010047065.1:10411-22115 GCA_025775045.1 Hiodon tergisus
CACCCTGGGTGTGGTCCTCATACAGCTTTGCACTGGACAGACAGTAGACACTGCACCCTGGGTGTGGTCCTCATACAGCTTTGCGCTGGACAGACAGTAGACACTGCACCCTGGGTGTGGTCCTCATACAGCTTAGCTCTGGACAGACAGTAGACACTGCACCCTGGGTCTGGTCCTCATTCAACTTAGCTCTGCACAGACAGTAGACACTGCACCCTGAGTGTGGTCCTCATGTAGCTTAGCTCTGGACAGACAGTAGACACTGCACCCTGGGTGTGGTCCTCACATGACCACAACGAGGGGTCATTGGTCTGGTGCCAGCTAAAATCCCATTCGAGGCGCCGTCTGAAAATCTTCGCTAATGTCAGACTAATATCCCTTTGTTTATGGCTGGGTGAGGGGGAAGGTTGATCCTTGTCTTTTTCAAATAGCTGTATCAGCTGTCTAATCAAAACAGTTCACAGATGGGGGAGGTAGGGAGGTAGGGACTCCCCAGCTGCCATGTGGGGACTCCCTGGCTGTAAACGGGCTACAGACTGGAGAAGACCTGAATGGCATGTGGAAACACTCCCTGGCTGTAAATGGGCTACAGTCTCAAGAGGACCGGTGTGCATTAGGAGTGGTGCCGAGTGACATTGTCTGCTACGTATTTTAACAATTTTATCACTGAAGTTTGAGTGGGTTATTCAAGCTCTTGACTGCACTTTGCATTCATTACTACAGAGTTTAGTTACATACCAGATGCTGTTATCCAGAACAAATCACTGTCTACTGAGGGATCTCTGATTTAATGCTTTGCTCAGCAGTACGAATAGCAGTACTCTCCAGATGTGAAAACCGGCAGCTTCCAGGACCTTGACCACGACATAACCCGCTATCACATGAAAGCTCTGTGAATTCTGGGAAGGCTCTGGTGTTTAGAGAACAGCTGGGTGCACCAGGAGCTGTTGTTCACATGACCAAAGCCAATCGGACAAAAACAAAGGACTGCGGTTGCCAAGATCCTCCATGTGTGTCTTTTATCCCCGAGCTGCCTGTTGGCCAGCCAAGGTGAAGTGCTTTCCAGATGTCTGCTCAGGGGATCCCTAACTTTAATAAAAGCAATAGCCATTAAGCCAACAGGATTGATGAGAAGCTAATTTGGTCATTCACATCTCATTTTACAGTTTAGCGAGACCTGAAAGCACTGCACAGCTGTCACCCGCATTACATTATAATATCGTGTTAAAATAATCTGTTCTAAAAAGATTTTTAATATAAGAAAATCTGACTTGTTGTTTCAGAAAAATTTTTTGTTTTGAGCTGTTCTGTTCTCTCCCACTCTTTGGATACAGCTGATAGGCTCAATCATCGGCCGTCAGGGCACCAAAATCAACGAGATCCGGCAGACCTCGGGTGCTCAGATCAAGATTGGCAGCCAGCTGGATGGCATCAGTGACCGGCATGTGACCATCACCGGCTCGGCCATCAGCATCAATGTGGCTCAGTACCTCATCACGTCGTGGTAGGTCAACCACCAGAGGGCGCCGTCATAGAGCTCTAAGAGTCTTACAATCAGAGAGACTTACAATAGGAACTTTGCATTTTTAAAAATGTAAACATTGCACAAGCACTGATCCTCTCCAAACCTCTCTCTGTCTTTTTTTATGACTCACTTTTAATTGAATTTTAAGTCTTTAAATGTATAGCCCTTTCTAAAAGTCTCCCAATGTATTTCCTCCATCTTCCTCCTGTTCCGTTATTTCTGCCTCATACAGTTTAGAAACAGCCAAATCCACCGCCCAGTCCTCCATGTCGACTCCGATGGACCTCAACCTGAGTTTCGCACAGCCCTCCTCTTCCTCCACTCCCACCACCCCCCTGACACCAATGGGCACCCTGTCCCACACCCCTATGCTAGGCACTCCCTATGCTCTCCCGCTCTCCAGCCTCCTAGGCATTAAACCCCTCCCCTTTCTAACATTGACCACGCCCCCTGTCCCTAATGTCCCCGCCCTCAATACGCTGACCTCCTTCACCACCAAAATCTCGTCCACCAACGGGATAAAAAAGCCAGAGAGACAGAAGTTCTCTCCATACTGACGTCCATTTGTTTCTCTGCTAAACCAACCAGGTACAAATAATAGAAAGGATGGCTTTTTACAAGTGCCCATCTTGATGCTCAATGTAGCCAGACAACAGGATCCCACTGAAAAACTCGCATATTCATCTGATATTCGAGAACACCTAATTCGCATGAGAAGTACTTAGTCAGGTTGGATGAAAAGCGATGATTAAGAAGAGACAATGAAATGGTTGTGGGAGACCTTAACGCACAGAAATCACTGAAATGAATGCAGGCAGCCAGATTGCATGAAAAGCTACAGTTGAATGTTGTCTACAACAATTTTGTTTTTGAAAGGGGTGATTTTATGTGTATTATTTACACACTGAAACTCCACATTTAAACCACTAAACATTTTTTCCCCCGTCATTTCCACTCAAGCTTGAAACGTGGGTCTAACATTATTTAGGTCATTATTAACATCCAAGTTAATAATCCTGTGAAATATATACCCGATCTTTCAATAGGTTCTCTAATTGAAGCCTTGGAAGTATTTACATGTTTGCTCTTCCAGGGGGTGCAACTGAGCTCCTTGGATATAAAGGCAATAGAAAGTGGACAGATGCCCTTTGTCCGTTGTCAGGAATAAACGTATCGAGTATCATGCCTGTATGAGAAAGTTTGTTTTCAGTGTCCAGGCATAATTGTTATGAAATAGACATAGGTTTTTGATGGGTGCATGCTAGCCTGTCACATAAGGAAACATGGTGTTGACACAAATAAATCTTACTCATGTAATGGAGTAGGTCTATAAATACATTGTATCTACTAACCTAATAGCCTATAGATGGCCCATTCCTGCGTGTAGGCTATTCCTGCGTGTAGGCTATTACCGTGTGCCATGAACAGTATGGACGCTTAAATCGGTTAATGATTCTGTGGTCAAAACAAGTCCATTAAATGATATAGGCTACGTCTACATATATGTTACATGTTAATGCACATGGGTTAGAGGATTTGAAGATTATAGGTTGTATGCCTGACGTATTGGAGCACAAAGGCCTATGGAGAAATTCAGGTGGAAATTTGAGGTATCTACATTTGTTCTCACCTGATCACACGTTATATTTTGAAAATCCACTTCGTAGCTGAAATGAACCTGAGGAACGAAACAAATCGCTGCGGCCCTTTTTTTAGGGTGGCAGTAATATTGTGATTCCATTCCATGGGATTCCAGGAACCGAGTGAAATGTCCCAATTCACCAAAACTACTGCCTCGTAGCCTACCAAGAGCACCCAATTGCTTCATTTCCCTTTGCAAAATCCATTCAAAGCTCACTCAGATCAAACAAACCCGTCTCACCCAAGGCTTTAACACAAACCTAATTAGACACCCCATAGCCGATACAAGGCCGAATCAAATTATTTATTCACTTCACCGGCTGACAAATATAGCCAGCCTGCCCATGAACTAGTCAATTAATAAAAATGGGTAAACTGCCTAGCTAAGATATATCATATGATTTCTTTAAATTTTCCATTTAGCTTCTTTGCAGATCTCATTAGTGCTGTCCAAAAGTAGTCTATCTAGCCTATGAAGAGCAAGCTCAGGTACTGGACATGAAGGGAAGTCTATTGTGATGTGTTTTGCCCTTCTTTACAATCGTTCAGGGCTCTATTCAAACCAAAATCTTTTTTTCTTCTCTAAAACATTGCTTAATGACTTGCCAAAGTACTGGTACCACCAGGCCCCAGTAATCCTCTAGCTATGGGCCCAAAAAATACAACAAACAGGGTTCTACTAAGACTAGGAGGATCTAGCCCTTGCACATGTGGATAATATTATTACAATTATAAATATCCATAGCTGTACACAAACTTTAATTGTGTTTTTATTAATAATACAATAGCCTTCACTATATGTCCTGTGTCCGAGCACTCCTTTTCACACCCATGATCCGTTAATAAACTTCAATAGCCTATCCTTGCTTTTATTTCTTAAATTGAAATTAACAGAAACAATCAATGAAAATCACAAGCCCATTAAAAATGTTTGTTTTGGTAAAATCATTACCACAAGGCATATCATTTCTGTGATTTCTGTGCGTTAAGGTCTTGTTCTCACTGTCGTTTCATTGTCTCCTCTTAAGCGTCGCTTTTCATCCAACCTGACTCAATACTTTTCATGCGAAATTAGCGTTCTCGAATATCGGATGAATATTTACGTTTTAAGAGTGGGATCGCTCCAAGCCAGACTGGAATTTGTGTTGGGCATGTTTGAGATCCATTTTGTCCTTTAACCACCGAGGACAAACATGGGGGCATTGGTTTACCACAGTGGATGAACACGGACGTTGGTTATTTTCCTCTCAACTGACTGACCTCCTCCTCCCAACCCTCTGAAAGTATTCTTTCCATTGGTAATTAGTTTGTGAATTATATGCTGATAGCAAATGCTTTGTTGTATGTACATACCTTTAAGCAATATGTCTGTTCCTTTATGTACAGTTTTTTGTGTTTTTTAAATGTCTGTTTGTGTTTTTTCAAACGTATTGTTATCATAACTTAATTTATTTGAAATGTGGCATTTAATATATTTGATAATTTCCTTTGTTATTTCAAATTTTTCGGCAAATACAGAAGCTTTCTTTTTGTAATTCTACCCCTGAAGAAATGTTTATGCCTATGATTGCCCTCAGAAAGGTCCAAAGCAACTCCTTGCTTTTCTTTATTGTTTCAAAGCTACCTCTGAAATACGATGATTTTAACCATCTGCGCAGAGGTAGATGATTTCTCATTTGCAGAGTAAATGACAGTATCAGACACTGGAGCTGCATGTATCCCCAAGACACACGCTCATGCATGCATGCACACGTGCACAGCGAGGCACGTGCTCATGCACACACGCGCTCATGCACAGTGAGACACGCGCTCATGCACACACACACATCGAGAAACACGCTATGCACGCAAACCCAGGGGCCACTTAGGCTGATCCTTTCTGATAGCTTCCTGAATCTGGCTGTAAAAGACAAAAGGATGCAAGTTTTCACCATTTTGTTTAAAAAAATAATTTTTTAAAGCTTTTTTTTCCCATTTCTATTCTATAATTCAACTTGGAGTTATGTCTATGCAATCTACCTGTGTGCGTTTTTCTTAGTAGGAGACCAGAGCTACTGCTCTGGAAGGGCTACCCACACCGCTCAGTATTGCAGGAGGATTACAGCAATGGGAAACCCTAGTGCTGTCCTCTACTTTAAAAACTACAAAATGCTTTAAACGTCCAGATGCACACACACACACACAAACGTGAAAATACAGAGATTCCACACATACAAACTCTGTATGTTTGCAAAAATAAATAAATAAATAAAATCAGTTAAGGCCGAAAGTGATTTTGTAAATGACATTTCTCCATAATCATGGTTAATTACTTTTTTCTATAATCATGGTTATTTTTGGTATAGAGGTTTGTCATATGTCTACCTGAAATAATTGTGATTCTTCTTGGTCTCTACTATTTTTGATCAACACCAGTCTAATAAATAAAAACAATACTGTATCATCACATTCTACAGCTTAATCTCATCTTTACTGTGCTTCTTTACTGTGCATCAGAGATGCAAACCGCACCCTCCTGGCCAGTGTTGAGTTATCAGCAGGACGTTTGCCCTGCTCATGTCTGGTCTTCTCTAGGCAGGATAGGAGTAATGCTATTGGCGTGGAGAAAAAAAACAGCAGGCTTGCTGGCTAGCAGTGCACTACCGCAAATACATCCAGACACTCTCCTTCTGTTAATATGGAGAACTAGAGGGGCATTGTGTCGTTTCTGAGGAGGAAAACCAATTTATCTGCCCCTTATGAATTTGTCCAAAATGAGGCTCACCCCATGAGGGTACAACATCCATTCAGTGCTGTATAGAATGCCATGAGACAGGAGGTCTGTGGCTGTGTTTGACATGAATGGCAGATCGATTGTGCAGAGTGAGAGGAGATGCGCCTGTGGGCAGATCTTGGTGACTAGGTTTTGGCGACTTCATGCCACCCTGCTGGTTAAAGTATGATACTACTGTTGTGTAGTTGTAGATGGGACAAGCACGTGGCTTCTGGGCTTCCGGAATATGTTTTTTCGTTTTTACTGACACCTAGTGGTAAAAAAAAAGAGGCATTGCCAGAAAAGGTGATTATGAAAATAAACCAAAATTCAAAACACCCCCCACCCCCTCTTTCAGGACAGAATAAAGTTTTTACAATTTGTCAAAAAAACAAAAACAAACAAATAGACAAATCTGATGCGACTTAATACATGAAAATATGTTTTATGCAGTTCAACTCAAGTGATCAGTCATGTTTTCACACATAAACCACTGCCTCATACCTAAAGGGTCTCTGTCAGTCTCACACCAGCAGAGGGTCTCGCTCACTCTCACTCAGAAGTGATGGGCAACAAACTTTTCAATATTCTTTTTTAATACAAAAATGTACTTTGTCCCATGTTCAGTAAGCAGTCACAGAAAGAATAATGTGATAGAAACACAGTTTTTCTTTTTCTGATTTGTTTAAAAGTGCATGTACCCTGTTTTAAATAGCAGATACCATTTCAACACAAGTTATAAAACGCTATCCCTGTTAAAAAGAGAGGTTCAGTCTTTAAGCGTCTGAGGTGGCCAGTCCCTGGCACTCAGAGCTCTGCTCTGGCTTTGGCCGAGTTGGGGGCATACTTTGGCATGAGCTCATCGACCCTGCGGATGAAATCAGACTTTTCCACGCAGCCTTTACACCCCTCTCCCCAGCCGTCCAGGATCTTCTTCAGGTCTTTGACCTTCAGCTTCTTCAGGTCCACTGAGCTCAAGTCCACCTCTTTATCTGAGGGAGATGCAGACAAATCCCAGTTAAACTTATTTTCTAAATGAACATGAGCAAACCAGTGCTCAAAACATTGTAGCTATTGACAGATCCATTTAAAACCGCCTGACATACCCCTGGGTTTTATTTAAATTTGTAACGTCTGTATTATACATGTACATATATCTGTGCTCTGGTAATCCCAATAAACCTTAATATGCTTCAGCTGTTTAAACTGATAAGTATATATATAATTTGTGTAACCATTGTGTGAATTTCATTTCCGATGAGCTCCAGTCTGCACTCAGGCATGCGCCTTTACCGACTGAGCCAAAGGAAAGGCCACATTATCTATGCCACACAAGATACCACATAGTGGGTAGAGTTGCATTGCCACCGACAAGCCTAACAGCTACTTCTTTACAGGTAAAAGGGCAGAGGCCTATGGGTTAAGAGTTCAGTTGGCACTTACCATATTTGAGTTCACAAATCTGACTGTCCTTCTTCTTCAGCTTCTCGCAGATCTTCTCCACAGGCAGGTGGTGGCTCATAGGCTTGGAAACCTCGTTGAGGATTTTGGTGGCTGCGTCAGTCGTTGCTCCAATGTAGTAACACTGTTGGTGACAAATTAACTCTGTTGGACACGCACATAACAAGTCCGGTACACGTTCATGCCACAGTTTGACTGGAAAACAATCCATAACATATATGTGTATATATAAAAACGCCAACTTACCAATCTGTTCTCTTTTCCAACAGCGTTTTTGCATGTTTTCATCAAGGCTCCCTCGATGTCAGCGGCATTAAATTTCACATTGTTGTCTTTCAAAGACTGGTAAAACTTGCCCAAAAAACCGACACATACTGAAATGTCAAACAGAACGTTTGTGAGCACAGCCCAGTAATTTGTTCATCAGTGTTACCTGTGACCACCCGTGGAACTGTTTTAACAGGATGTACAAACATTTGAATACAGCTATAAATAGTTATAAAGTAACCACTGTAATACTTTCCTAGAAAGAAAACAACATCCAACATCCACAAGTGCTGTGCGTATGCTGCACTATTATTTTTATAATAATTAATAATAATAATAATAATAATCTCCTTCAGTGCTGATCTTTCCATTTCACGGTTTTTCATAATTTTTACAGTGGTGTAATTTATGCTACGCTTACCTGTAAATTAATATCTGCTAATTCTTTACTTTAGCTAAATGTCACAGCTGAAATAAACGCTAAAACGATAAATGAAAGAGGAAACATTGGGGTAACAACACCGCGAACTTGTCCGCATTATTACAAAACACTTACCCGGTCTGCAGTATAAACGTACGTAAGTTCAAAATGTATCCATTTATACACAATTGAGTTATTAACGCTATTAGCCTATTCCAAAGACCACTGTAACTACATTGCAAACCAACATTTACTATAAAATCCAGCTTTAATTACTTGCAGCTTTGGGTAAGCTCAGCTAGGTAGCTAGCTGAGAACGCTGAGACCAGGGTAATTGTAGCAAGCTAGACCGATGACTGTAGCGACTCATGTAATACAGATATCAAGACTCAAATGTCATACCGGTTCGAAATTAAAACTAACCTTCGCATTCTCCATCTCGTAGAGTGCCACGTACACCTTGTATGAACGCAAAGACGAATAACAAAGAAAGGCCGGATAAAGACAACATTGTAAAATAAAAAAACGTAAGCAATGGAATTTAATTTAGTATATCACTAAAAGTACAGAAAGTCAGTTTATGGTTTACTTAAAATACGTCTCCGTTTCTACACCGGCTTCGGGCGCTACCACTCAATGTGTTGATTGACACTTTCCCAGAGGAGAAAACCGCCCTAAAGCAACCTTATTGGTTCGACCAAGAACAGCTTCCACTTTGTATAAAATTATTGGCGCTCTATTTGCATCGTTCCACGAACTTTACGCTGATTGGACATTTTCTTTTTAGTTGGACTACAGGACATTTGGCGTGCGTCAATTGGGTCTTTCTATTTATCAGATTTACATTTTAGTCATTTAGCAGACGCTCTTATGCAGAGCGAAGTACGAAGGTGCCGTAGTTTAAGGGTTAAAAATGCAATAACATACTGAACAAGCTTTGCTTATTGACGAGTAATGCGAGAAGGTACAAAGACTAATGCTACAAAGGAGATAACATACGGTACGAATAAACAAGCATAAGCATCAATAAGCACCATAATATAAGCATTAACATAGCAGTCCGTTTATGTGGGAGAGTCAATACTGTGGTGTGAGGTATTGTTGAAAGAGGTAAGTTTTCAGTTTCTTCTTGAAAGCAGTAGAGACTTCAGATTGTCTTACAGGCTGAGGGAGGACGTTCCACCGCTTGGGTGCGAGTGATGAAAAGTCAACTGGATGATGCTCGAATCTGCAGGGAAGGGACCTCTAGGCACCTGGCTGTGGAGGATTGCAAGGGTCTGAAGGGTATGTACAAAGAGATGAGCGTGTTGAGGTAGCCAGGATCTGATCCCGTGGTATCTTGGTGAGTGAGGGTGAAGATATTGTGGTGGAGGTGCAGCGTTTTGAATAAGTTGGAGAGGTCTAGCCGAGGCATCTGGCAGGCCAGCCAGTAGTGAATTGCAGCAGTGCCTGTGTGATATCACCAGTGCCTGGACCAGGATTTATTTAAAGTAACCTCTCCAAATTCCCCTCGTCATTCAGTACGCCTAACCCAGCCGTAAGACAGGATTAAAAGATCAATTTTGTTTTTTAGTTCTCTAACATTTGACCGCAACATTCAGCGCGTGGTTGATATTAATGTGTGCAGTAGATAGCGTGCACTAATAATAGATAGGAAGTGTGATTGTTTTATACAATTATTCTCAAATTGGAAGTCAGCTCGTAATTGATTACAATAGAAAGTCCATTTAAAAAAGTTAAATACAATAATTTGACTCCTACTTAATGTCTGTGGCTAGAAAAAGTAATTTTAAGATCTTGGGGCGAACACATTTAATAAAGGGTCACTGGAAAGCAAGCAGGTTGCCAGGCGCTGTGGGAAACGCTCAGACTGGTCTGGGGTTCTGGTGGCTTCTTATTGCCAGAGTTTCAATGCTGCCCCACGTGGCTGACGGGTCTCTTTGCGTGCTCCCTGGATCTCCGAAGCGAGGGTTGGTGCAGCCACCATAGGAAGGTCCATGGGGGGACTGGCACATAATCGCGCTCACAGATCCAGACTGATCACAAGATAAACTTCTTATTGCAAAACGACCACCTTTCTCCTCACACACTTCACGATTATCCGTCAAGTTAAAGGTGAAACTCTGTGCGTTTAAATCACATGAACCATTGAGACATACGAGACCACAAAACACTGCCTTTAATGTTCTGCATTATTGATTAAGTCCATGAATCAGTGGTTAAGTAGGAAATTGGTGTTTACACTCCACGCCACGCCACAGTGTATTCATGCTAAAACAACATATACAGTATAGTTCTGTTAACAATGATTGTGCGAAGCTTTTATTTTTTAGCATTATTTTAGCCAGAGCATAGGTTTGAAAATGGTCTAATATAAATCACAAAATATGACATTTAGTTATTTGGTCTGTCACATTTTTTGTTTGTTTTTCTCTTATATTTAAAAATCACATTTACATCATAAAGTACAAGGCAGACAACCACAGTCTGTTGATGGATTGCCCCCTCATTTCAGAAGAGTTCTTTACCAGAAGGCCCCCATAATGGGTATCAACTGCAGTATTCCACATTCACAATTTTATAATATGTTTATCTGAATTCCCCCAACCCAAATCACACCATACCTCTGGTGCATGAGTCAGCGACTCTAGTCTTAAAGTTGCAGAGGTTCTCCTGTTTCTTGTTGTATGAATTACTCTGTGAACACATTTGACCATGTAGCCTAGGAATTCAGTGTTTCAGAATTTAAAGATGCAGAAAATCAACCGGATTGTGCCACTGGAGGAGGGTAGGCTACTCTGATTTAATCAGTTACTTCTTAATACTTAACTAGAGTGGGCCAACCTTCTAATCTCCTCTCTGACTTTTAAAACCCATTTTAAGTACAGTTTAACAATGGTATTTCCATAATGCACATAAAAAGGAGGCTCATCTGAATATACTGACCCAGTAACAAACTAACAAACTCTGGTTTTTCCAGTTAAACTACAGACCAAACACTGCTGAACATATAAGAAGCCAATGTAAAACACAGCAGGTGTTGGTAGAACATCTGACAATCCCTGCCATTTCACCTGCACTGTTCCAAATGTTTCCTAAACCTGTATGAGTCGACATATATATGCTGGAGAATAGAAATAATGTTAACAACAATAATATATTTCCCAGCACATGTAACATGTACGATACACATGTAACATGTATTACACATACAAATCTTTCCAAACATTCCATAATATTGCACCATTCCATAAGAACTACATGAAAGAAAATGCCTTCAGATTGTGAAAAGTTAGAGTATGCATGTAAAACGAAGAAGTAAATACAGGAGTTTATACATCTCTCCAGAAACATAACTTCACAGCAATGCAGATGCATTTGTGCTGCTGCTTAGAGTGTGGTTTCTTATTGATTCTTATTCTTATTTATTATTTAATGCAGGTATTCAGGTGTCTTTTTATCTTTAGAGCCCCTTTCTACTGTGATAACAGCATGATTCTCAGCAGTTTGTCAAACACAAAAAAGTGCTTCAGAATACACTTCTTTTCTTGGTGTATTATTATTATTATTATTATTATTATTATTATTATTATTATTCAATTACTGTTTTTAACTGAAACTATTCTGTTTCCGTTTT
>JAOVYW010047076.1:0-25019 GCA_025775045.1 Hiodon tergisus
TCCAAGAAAGAAAGAAAAACTCACACTTAATTAAAAACGGACATTTACAGGAGCTGTAGCCTACGGTTCTAACCTTTCTATTCTCTCTTGTTTTACATCTCTCAAACAAAGAGAAAAATAAAAGACTGAAATAAATACCATTGAAACAGCAATCATACAAACACTGTCCACAATCACATCTGGTCAGACCTTTCCCTGCCCACTTCCCATTTAACCATTTGGTCAAATTGGACACGCAGGATGCCTGTAAACTTAATCAACTTTAAGAATTCAGTGGTGACCTAGAGCCCTTTGTAGCTTAGACTCAGACAGAGGCTATAGATGAAGGCAAACTTTTGATAAAATAAAATAAAAATAATTAGGTAATATGACACACTGACTTATGGACACCAGGACAAGGACAGTAAAGGTGACCACATATGGGTCCATGTTTTTTTAAACAAATTAACAATGGTAATGGGTTTTCAAGTATAAAACAAAGCAAAGAAAAAGAAACACCTCTCCTTCTTAGCTGATAAGACAGAATGGACCAAATAGGTCGATCACTCCTCAATTCTCACCAGCAGCAGCATAAAACAATACATTACTTCAAGTTTACCAACAGAGTATCATTCAGGTTCAAATGAATAAAATTAGCCAGGAAGCTTGCAAATGGTATCCTTCAGCAGCTACTCTAAAAGGGAAATGTCGGCTAAAGACAAACATACAAAGGAGATTTATGTGACAAGGGTCACTTTTTAGATGTAGTGCAAAAGACATTAGTCCAACACAGTCAAAGAAAATATGGCCACATAAGCAGCTGTCTTTGGCAAAATGTCTAAAACGCTGTCCGTGTCTGTCACTTAAGTGCCTCTTGTTCATGTCACCTTCGTCCCACCTCGCTCTGTCTCATGAAGTGAATATTGTTAACGCTGTCTGACAGCTCAGGGTACTGGTCCACCGGCAGGACAAAGTAGCCGTCGTAGCCCGGCACGCTCCCTGAGCTCAGCAGCTGCTGCTTCTCCTCTTCGGTCCAAGGGCGTGAGCTGTCTTCCCCCTCCCTCAGTCTCTGCCGCTCCCGGGCCCAGGCCTGCGTCACGGCCCTCTGGCGGGCCAGCTCTAGCACCCGGGCTTTCTCCTCCTCCAAGCTGGCGCCGTAGCGGATGTTCAGGCACAACGCGCCGTGCTGCAGCTGCACGTCAGTGATGCGTCTAGTCCTGCCGTTGAGCACTGCGTTCACCTGGGAGACAGTCACGTTGACGCCAGTCTCCAGCCTGCGTCGGCCTGTCGTCATGCCCAGAAGGGAGAGGTCGGCCTCGGCCAAGCCCGGCTTGACAAAGTAGTGAGTGTCAACACCACTGATGGTGAAGTGCAGATCCCGGAGGTGGAGGGCATCATTAAGAACCGCTGCCGTGCGCCGCCCGTCCTCGCTTGCAACGCTTATGATGTCGGTGGCGACCCGACCGTCCCGAAGTGCGAACTTCACCCCCTTGCCGAAGACAGAGCCACCCGAGGCAAAGAGCGCCGGCCCAGCCATCTGAGAGCACCCAGCACCGTCACCCTCGTAAATGGGTTGAAAACGCTGAAGCTTGACAAAGGCCTTCACCTGCCTCTGCACCTCACACTGCATTCCCAGCACGGACTGTAAAACAGGAAAACCCAGTCACTCAGCGCCCACTTGCAGCATGCACAAAGGGTGTTCCTTAGCATACGTTATAGAGCTCATTCATTAACAATACATCATTATTTCAAAGTGACACTGCATTACTGTGTTGTATTTCTAAAATAGCACTGTCTAGCTCACCACCTCCCATCCCCATTTCCAAATCCCACTTATAGCTATCCACATTTATTTACTGCTTTTTATAGGGAATAACAGCAGAAGGCTGTATCTTTTTTTCAAAGGAATTCATCTTGCTTCAATACAGAATTGTCTATTCTTTTTATGTTAACAAAGGTGTATGATGATGTGTGGAATAGGTCACATTATCCCTGCTAAAAGTATAATGGCAAAAGAATATAGAACAGTTCAAAAAGGCTTTGATGTTAAAATAGCTGGAATACATTGTGACAAGATATAACTATGGACACAAGATACAGCTAATATAACAGTAAATATACTCTTTCAGATATGACTCCATTTGGACCACATGGCTTCTAGGAGCCATGCTCCAGGAAATACAAAGGAGGCCTGTCACAATTCTCTTCTAAGGCTGGTTACAATGCTTTTAGTTAACACACTGTCGTATTTCTATCAGACATGCAGTTTATGCATTGATCATGAGATTTTCTTGCAAACAGAGGATACGGTTTTTTATCAGTTACCTATTTTGCTGGATTTCTTACATATTCTTACAACATGCTCTTAATTAATAAATAGCAACCATTTCATTATGATATTTATAGACTGGAACAGCTGTGAGAAGCAGCACGTTAAAAACTGGCTGCTCTTTAATGTTAACATTTTAGCCAGAAGATATAATTAATCTTTCATGAACATTAAAGATGATCATCCCATGTTCGTGATAAATCAATGTCTAAAAATTTGTTATTTTAACAGTACTACAAGTTCTTGGGCAGTGCCTGTGCACGTCAAAGTTTGCCACATGCAAATCAGAGCTGATTCATTAGCAAGGTTATCGGGCTAGCTAATAATGCTAAATCAGTTCTTGAAGAACAGATGGCCTTCCTTGCCTCATCCTTGATTGCTCCGCTGACCTGTTACTTGTCTGTACAAACTGTTGCTGCTGATAGCAGGTTGCCCTGGCAATCAGCCCTGTCTCTGCTGTTAGGTCATGCCGATAACATTGCCCTGACACTCAGCCATGTCTCTGGCATTAGGTCACACTCATAACATAGATTCTGAATAAGAATCATGATCCTGATAAAAGATAAAAAATAAAAACTGACAAAGTTTGAAATATAGCAATACTGTAGCTAAAGACACCAGCTCTCCCTCTAACACTAACAAACAAAGACGCTATAAACATAAGAAGAAAAATGTAAGTGTTATTAGCCAGACAGGTAGCTTAGCTAACATTAGCTGCCTAAGTTAATGAGTAATCTAGCTCTTAGCCCTGACCTGCATGTATCAAACAACATGTGAAGCTAGGCAAAAATAGTACAACACATCTGTGTTTTCTGATTGGTTAGGTTTTTTGACTGCTTTGGAAATTGTTTGGTTCTCTCCGAGAGTAAGGCTATGAATGTTTTGTAAAATGTTTTGTAAATGGTTTTCGTAATAAGTTTTGTAGTCACAAACAGGAAACCAAAACACATTTGGATATGACAAAATCGATTTTGGATACTACAAATCCAAACTGTGCCATACAAGCCTGGATTCATTTTTCGTGATAAGGAATTATGGGCTACGACTGCAAAACCTGTCGATGCATTACTGAAGCCATACAGGACCTCCACTCTATCACTACAACATGTCCAGAGGGACAGTAGTTTTAAAGCATTCATATATCTTTCTGCGGGACTTGATGAAAAAGAAGCAGATAAACCATAACTTCTCAAAAAATTTTGCCGATTCAACTGTCTGGGAATGAAAACGAGACAAGCCGATAAAAAAAAAAATGGAGAAAATGGACCCCTGATTTTTACGGATCTAAGAACTTACGAAATGATACATGTGAGACGGACAAACCTCAACACATGATTGACAATCTTTGACTGCGTTAAAGGGAAGCCAGCTGTTATGTGTTTGCATAATTTCTATGGGGACCCAAGCATTATATGCATGCTTCATCCTTTGGGGGCTAAAACATTCCTTGGCAAGAGCTACCTCCACGGAGAGAAGCATTAAAACAGAAAACGATGAGAGGGGGAAGGTCCTGGACCGTAACGAGACAACACACCACAGAAACACAGGCAGAGAAGCATGGTTTCAGACAGTGGCGCTCTGCGCCAAACCGCTGAGACCGGAGAAACTAAGAAGGTTCCATAGACTATGCGTTGCCGAAGACCAAACAGCCCAGCATGTCTCGCAGGGCAGTGCCGGAGGGGAGCTTTACCTACTTCCCTCTGTGCTCAGTTTATGACTCCAGTTCAGAAATCCCATGCACACATGGATGGGCTCTGTACCCAA
Source organism: Hiodon tergisus (assembly GCA_025775045.1). Lineage (NCBI taxonomy): Eukaryota > Metazoa > Chordata > Actinopteri > Hiodontiformes > Hiodontidae > Hiodon > Hiodon tergisus. The sequence continues at coordinate 4,073 of JAOVYW010047076.1, forward strand.
AGGGACTTTTTTGATTTGCTGAAGCTGTGGGCAGTAGAAAGCACCTAAGGGATGCTTTGACCTCTAATAATCTGCCAAGATGATTAAATGAATATAAAGAATTTATGAAAAGGAAGCTACTAGTATAATTGTTCTTATTAGTTGCTATAATGGGTTCTATTAATGTTCCTTCTCTATTTTGTTGATCAGTAATAATGTGCAGAAAGGTGTACTCCATATCTTGACAGGGATGAAAGGGCTACCATTTGCAAATCAATGCAGAGCTCTAACATTTACAATTACATTTACATCTAACATTTAAGATAAATTATATAGTATCTGTAATTGATACATGATATAATCATATACGAAGCATAAAAACATACCCTCTCACAACAAGTGACCCACTTCGGAAGTCATGAAGAGCATAAAATAACAAGGGAAAATGTTGCCAAAAATTGTCAGATCGTTTGAACTGTTTTTTAAAATGGCAACTTCTTTAAGTAACGGTCAATGTACAAAATGGGTGCTATATAAATAATTTCAGCATATGCATCAAATTGGAGCTTGGAAGGGTGGGCACTTGATCAAAATCGTCATCTGATATTCCATCTGTTCTTCCACACATTTAATATACAAGCTGGGCCGATCTTTACTCGGAGAACGGCGGGCAGGACAAGAGTCAAAAACCAAACGTCATTACCAGCCATCCAAAGGGGAAAATTACACTCTCTGACAAAACCTCAAATTTGCTACTAACACGAGCCCTCAGACTAAGATTAAAAATGAATCTATATGGTAACATGATTTGGTAGGCAATAAAATGCTTTTCTTCCTAGGAGGTCACTGCAGCTTGGGGTAGTGACAGTATTGACTTACTACCAGCTGTGAGCTACTACCTGCTTTGTGGTGTGAAGCAAAACTGCAGACCCAAAAGCAATGATGGATCACCTGCGGATTAGTGGTGGAGAATTTAAATTTTGGTCACATGCTCTGTAAATAAATGCATAAATGATTCTCTGATATAGGACCTTTCTCCAGTATAACCTCTATATGCTTGTTGTTTTCGTTTTGCAAGACTTTGCCATCCTTGTCCCAACAAATTGTAATCTGGAGATTACAAAAAAATGGTGTATTTAAAACTATAAAGTTGCATGACGTCACATAGTCTGTATTGAACCACTGTAGAAGAGACCCTGTGCTAGTTATCTAAGTTGTCATAAAGTTTGAAAATGATCTTAAAAAGGTGCTTTATTGAATCAAAACAAAAGCAGCAGGGCATACAGTACCACTAGTTTGAAAAAAGTTTGATTTTAAAATCTATTTCAAGTTAATCTCAATATGACATTGATATAACCCGCATTCTAATTATTAGTGGTTTGTTCCTGAAACTGAGTATTGGAAATGCCCTTAGCATTTTTTATTTTTTTTAAACAATTAAGAACCTTCCGTGCTGGTCTGGGACCAAATCAAACTTTGGCAACCCGCTAATTACACTTTACATAACCATATTAACCACATATTTTTATGATTAAAATGAAATATTACACTCACAAGGACGAAAAGAAAAAGTGATATAAACGTTAGGTAAAGTTTAGATCCCGGCCCGGGTGTGAAAGTGATTGGTAATATGCCAGTCGAGTCATCTTTGACGTGTAGAGTGGCCCAGCAGGAACCCAACACCTAACCTCAATTATTCAGGCAACTTAAAGACTTAAAGTTTAATGTGGAAACTCAGTACATTTGGTGCCCGTCTGACTGCGGTGAGGGTGGAAAGGGTGGCCAAAATAAATTCCAGTAAGTAGAGCATTTACTAAGTGCATATAAAAGACAAGGTAGAGCAAGAAAACACACTAAGGATCTTCCTCTTGATAACCGTCGCGTAAGTTTTGACTACGCAGAGAAGTTGCATCTTGGGGTGATCTCTGTGGGCTCCATGGCAGCCTGAAAACAGACAGATTAAAAGGTTACCTTGCTACTGTCCCATTCCTGCGTCTTAGTTTGGGTGCGCGACAGCTGATAGGATGGCTCCATGGCCTCCGTGTTAGGCTTGGGATACCCAGGAATGACATTGTATAGTTGGAAACCAAAGGTCAGCAGCCAGCTGTTCACATCTGAAAGAAGAACATAATGAAAAAGCATTGAATGCAGACTTTGCAACGTGAAAAGAAAACTACTAAAAAATGTTTTTTATTTATTTAAAGGCCGTCTGGCTTAAACAAACTACAGCATATCGCATGCAAGCTGACTGGCCTTCAATGTTTCTAATATCCCAAAGTTTCAAAAATGTTTATTTCATCAGATAGATATCCATCAGATTTCAGTCATGCATCATTTTTTTGTCAATGCAACAATTACATTTTACCTAACACAGACAAACATGCCAAATGTAAATTTTATAAAATAATTACATCATGAGGGGTATTTTAATATTTGTCAGAAAACAAAAATATCTAATAAGTCAAGGAAGTGAAATTGTCATTATAGGTTATCTTAGTGCCACAGACGGCATTGAAATGAGAAATATTTTTGGTTGGTGTTTGCTCAACGTTATTTTTCCAATGGTTCGAAGAATGTTACTTTACTTATTCTCCATTTCCTTATTTTCCAAATTGACTCATGAATCAGAAATTTAGGCCTGTCAAAAGACCGTCAAGGGGCACTATCTCTGACAGAGGTTTGGCATATGCAAAGGGAAAGTTCTGTATGTCGCGTTAGGAATAGCAGACCGTATGCAAATCAATTTCAAAAAGCTGTCAAAAGTCCACCTGCAGTGTCACTGATAACAAAGCCTGAAATGTTATGTTAGAATATTAATGATCGCTTGTTGTCGCGTATTGGCTGTCAATATTAATGCTGAGGATGGTGACCTTTCTTTGCTAGCAGAAACGTTCCAGACAAGAGAACTGTTTATGCAGGGAGCAGTTGTGAATGACGGATGTGAATGGTTTTTGAGAAGAAAGTCTCTACGTTACATTTATAAAACAGTTAAATGAGAAAAATCTTTTAGAAATAAATTTGTAGCAATTGCATTAAACATCAAATTATCTGGCCAATCAAGGTTAACGTCAGACAAATTTAGTCTTTTTTTTCTTTTTACCAAATCCACTCCCAAAAGTAAGGCTGCAACAGAGGCATCCTTCCGGGTTAGCCATCTCTTGGCTAAAGATGAAAAATCATTTTTTAAAAGCATTTCATAATTTTTTGCAAGTGGTAGGTCTTGGTTTACATTTGGACTTGGGATGTGATCTTAGGCTTGAAAAGGTTGGTGACCACTGCTCTAGACCAAGAGCCGTCTACTCAAACCCAATACCTCGGCTTTGGGAGACACCAACACTAATGCCCAAGCCACTGGGGATTTCCCCATCATTATTATTTAACAGAATAAAATTTTTGCAATCACAGCAGTAATATCCTATTTTTTATATGCAGCTGCTGGACCAAAAACCCTCACTTACATTTTATGAGCAGAGGTGACATTAAAGAAAAATCCTTTAACAGATCATGTGTTTTTATGGCACAATGCACCCTCAATCTTTCACGTCTTATTGCTCTCAGCAAATTGTATTTTTTATTTTTTTACGTGCTCCAAAAAGACATTGTTTCAGGTTTCCCGTAAAATGAGAAAGAACTGTCTCACTCTTGATTTGCAAAAAATGACTCTGGGAGGTTTTTTTCTTTCTCAAGACTTCATGGCACATTTAAGTTATTTGGTACTGACAGTCAACAATTACCGGTACATTACAGCACAATCTTCTCAATCTGCTTTGCAGACCCTTCAAATTCTTTAAAACACATTTGTTTAAGGACATGAAAAGACCTTCTTAATTCTTAGAGACGGAGTGGAAATGTCACTGCCATCAATCACAATTGGGAGAGTTTGAGCTATTGTGTAATGCTTTGGAACACAATATCTAAAAGTCTGCTTAATATTCAGCCTCCAGAGCTGCAATGGCTGAGAACTGAGTTCAATGTCTCACTATTTAGCTAGGTAATAAATTTGGCAACCACACTACTCTGCATGCATACAAAGAGAAAGCAGTCAGCAAGAAAAATGAGGAAAAACTGAAAATGTAGAATGTACCTATCAAAACAGCACTTTGATGTGAATGTTACATCATAGTGAACTATTATTACATAATAGTACATGGTATAATCAATTCTTATCATCTTTGTCATCAAAGTACCATGTACCCTAGTTTTACATTTACACCATCTAAGAACAGATTTATTCTGGAGCCACACAAATGATATTAGAATATAACAAAGCAGCATAACAAAGCTTTTGGTAAACGTTACCAAAACGCTATCAAAGAAGGGTAAAAATTTGGAATAAATTGGCTATACAAAACGAATGCCAACATTTTAAAATCCATTTTAAGTAACTCTAGTATATTCTGCATGGAGAAATATGAAGTCTACCTAAAATATTGACCATGCAGGGATATCTGTTTTTCTAAGTAAGTATTAGTATTAGTAAGTATTCTAAAAGTAATTTTACTTTCCATAGCTAATACTACTTCTGTCTTTAGTTAAAAGCTGAGAGGAAGGTACAGTGCAGCTATTGTTAACTCTAGAACTGTTACTAACGGCAAGCCATTTACTTCCCTCTCAAAAGGAAGAGAAGTCATTAATAGCAGAATAGACTCTGCTACAGATTGTTGTTCCCTTTGAGAGCTCTCAAAATTAATACTATTGAACAAACATCAGAGCTGGAAAATTGGTTATATACTTATTTGGTCAAGACTATAAGTCAATTTCATACAGTATTTTATTTACAATAAAATAATTATGTTTCCTTAAACTCCATTAGCATCTGCAAAGATATCCAGAACAACCAATTGTTACAGAACTACCATCTTTGAAACAAGCTCAAGTCTCACTGAAGTTTTTGACTCACCCGTCATGTAGCACTTAATCTCCTTATTGCTGCTTATGGGGTTGTTGTTTTTGAAGATGTACAAGTTGAAGGGAATAATATTGTTATTGTTTAGACGCATCCAGAGATTGTGGTCTGGACTAGTCCAGCGGCCAGCCAGCACATCATAGTCCCTCCGTCCCATGTGCACCAACTTGGTGAGAGGCTCATACAGGCCTCCCTCGTAGCCCACAACCAGCAAGAAACTGGGGTTGGAGTCCATATAGACCTCACCATAAGCTGTGTGGAGGATCTGCTTGATCATTAGGCCATTCCCGCTGAAGACGGCCAAAGGCGTTCCCATGTTGTCACATGCCACATAAAATTCATCCCCGCTGCTCAGCTCCATGGCAAAGAGGTGTCCCTGCAGGTCGTAGTATAGCGAGGTAATCTCTGAGCTAGAGTGGTTATATATGTGAGTGACCCGGGTGGGGCTAGAAAGATCAGCATAAAAGAATTGCAGGTGGTGGCCTGAGCTGCTCCTGCTGGACACCCTCCTCCCCAGACCATCATAGCGGTACTTGATATCCCAGCCACTCACTTTGTTATAGACCTTGACGAGCAGCCCAGCGGAGTTGTAATCAAAATACTCATTTCCCCTCTGCTTAAGGAAACCATCCTCATCAATCCTGTACTGCGTGTCCCCTAGCCTGGTGATTCGGTCCCTCAGGTCGTAGTGAAGCGGGGTAAGACGAGCGCTGTTGCCAGGGCTCAGCAGGTGCAAGTTGCCATTCAGGTCATAGCTGTACCTCCACAATGGTTTGTCATTGATAGAGACCACCTGTAGTTGACTATCTCCATCGTACTCATAGGAGTAACGTGTGGTGTTGGCGTAAGGCCCCACCTTCAGCTCCTTACCCACCACCCGGCCCATGTTATCGTATTGCACCATCATCCAATACATTAGGGAGCGGAAGATCTCATACTGCACCTCCTTCACACGGCCATAGGCATCAAAGTGCTTGGTATGTGTCATAACGGAGGTGGTTATGATCTGGTTGATGTCATAGTAGATGACTCCAAACTTGCCAAACTGCTCTGTCTTACCAGACACATCATCATAACGGTACAGGTCAATGGGCAACGGGGTCTCACTGATGACAGCCTGCATGCTGGTGACGCGGAAGCTGTTGTCATAGTTGTAGTCAAAGCGTGCGTTGACCATACCCTCCTCGCTGAAGCGGACCATCTGGCGGTCAATGAGAGGGCCAATCTGCCTGTAGCGGATGGTACAGACGAAACCTCCGCTCTGCGAGTTGACGGACTTCAGCATGCCTGCTGTTTCGTCATATGTGAATGCAATGCGTGTGGTGTCATATAGGATCTCCAAGAGTTTGGAAAGCTTTCCATACTTGTAGATAATGCGACGGCCTGTGCCCAGGTAGGTGGTCTGCAGCAGCTGTTCATCCTCACTGAAATCCTGGAGGACAGAGGCGTTGCCATCTGGGGGTTTGTAAGTGTTTCGGTAGTAGCCGATCGAACGAGTCGTCTCCAGTGTGTGTCGTGCCACATTAGGCATGGTGACCGAGGAGAGACGATTGTTCTTGTCAAACTCATAGATGTACTGTCTTTGGCTGTGGAGCAGTAAGACCATGGACTGCAAATGCATTAAAAAGGAGAGTTTGTGTTAATAGTGAGCATAACTGACAATACTTGAACATCCATCACATACGCAGAAAAATTTGGTTTAAATTTTTTTTTCTAATCTCTCCCTTCATTTAAAAACAGTAATCAAATCATAGTATATTTTAAGTGCTTTCTATTTTAGCCAATGCATAGTCAGGACAATTTCATGGTTTCTTGGCTTTTTTTTTGTAATTGATTTGATAAAATCTTAAATATTGATGAGGGAAAATCTTGGTGAGAAAATGAGTAGGTTAAAAACAATGGTTTTATTTTGTGGATACAGTTTTTGTTCTGAGACTTATAGAACAATACATTAGAAATTACGCGCAGCATTGATCTGTTTAAACAGAAAATTCACCATGATAAAAAAAGAAAAATTATCTAAAATAAAAGCAATCCACACAGGATGCAGTTTATTAAGTGAGGTCATTCTACTCAAATTCTGAAGACAACTACCAAATAAACGTTATTTCACTACTCGAACAATATGTACAGACTGCAACTTTTCACACATTTGTCAAAAGAACTTCATGAATCAATAGAAAGTGAGATTTCTCTTTCTACCAATAGTGCTGAACTGCATTGTCAACCTGTCTTATTCAATGTCTAATCTTTATAGTCTATGTCAGAGTGTTTGTTGACATTTTTACAGATATCTGAAGACAACTGAAGACAACTACCAAATAAATGTTATTTCACTACTCAAACAATATGTACAGACTGCAACCTTTCACTTTTTTGTCAAAAAACTTCATGAATCAATAGAAAGTGAGATTTCTCTTTCTACCAATAGTGCTGAACTGCAGATTGACAATCTGTCTTATTCAATGTCTGATCTTTACAGTGTATGTCAGAGCGTTTGTTGACATTTTTACAGATATCTTAACCACTTCTAAACCTAAATGTAATCACATTTTCAAGAGTTCAGTTTCTTTAAACGGCAAAATGTGACAAATGATATGTTTGCCATTCGTTATGTTTTAACAATTAATTAATTGCTATTCAGAGAAAAGATAAAATTCACGACAAAGAAGTGACAATTACAAAATGGTAAGACGTGCTTTTTTACTACATAATCTTTACCTTATCAAGATATGTGTAGCTCCAGGACTTCCCATCTGCAAATATCTTTGAGATTATCCGGCCTTTCTGATCATACTCCATACGGACGGACATGGTGCCCCTCTGGATGCCCACAACTTGTCCTCTCTGAGAATACGTGATGTTGACACCATTGAGTCGGCTACTGGGTGCCCACAATGTGGGTCTTCCTGCTTGGTCATAGTGAATGCGCAGGGTGAACTTCCTGTGGTCGTCATAGACCTTCTCTGTTCTGGTAATGCGGTCAAAGTCCAAAGACAGCAAGTTCCTGTTGTGAACCTGTCACACGATAAAAGCACAAGAGGGAGAGAAAACTCATACGATTAAAGTAAGAAAGCTTGTGATATACACCTTGTCATTCTGCAAGGGTCGTGGTCACATCTGAAAGTCTAAGTCAAAGCCTGCTATACGTGTCCCAGTGCATGCTGGGTAATAACGGGTTCTTTTGAAACTAAAAGCTATGTCAAAGCATTCAAAGGCCTTTTTACATTTTTCAAACAGGACACTTCCAGCAGTTCTAATAAAAAATCAGAAGCAGTGTACTTTCCTTTATCCTTTTTAAAAACCCATACCGTCTATTTTCCATTTCACCCTGACCAATCTATTAAGTATAATTAATCGGTACCATTCTCTCCAGGTACATTAGCATAGGGCTTTGGGTGTACAAAAGCTTTGACAGCTGCGGTTGGCCTCTTTCCAGTGACATGGGGTTGAGCTTATCAAGACTTAGGCTGTCCTTTTCAGCACTCCTTCGGGCTCACCAGACTCTGCTGGTTGTTAAGAAACAATTATTCTGGGGCGATTATTGTTACTAATACTAAATTGAGGAAATTATTTTACACAGAAAAAGACCATTCAAGAATAAGAGAAATTCTGATTGGGTTGGTGTTGAGAATTGGTGTCTCTGATTTGTGACATTGAGGCAGACCTCACACTTTTTATGTTTTATTTAAGGATCACTACTTATCAAAGACAAAAAAAATAATAATATCCTTAACAATCAAGCATGTGCTGATAACAAAAGAACGGAAGAATTTGCTCTGTAAAATTTAAAATTAAGTTAGACTTTACCGTCGCAGGGTTACCTACATAAATACAGCATGATTTTTATTCTCAAACACTCCCCCAAATGGTCTTCACGCCACTGATTCAAATTAACATGTTGTACTAGTTTCATTTTTAAAAAATTGCCAAAGCCATTCATCAAGTGTTCAGAACTACTAAAACTTTATAGTTCTGAACAAAAACGTGTTGTGGAAAAAATCAGCATCTCCTCGTTTCAACAATAAAAAATTTTTTTTTTTGTGAACGAAAGGTGGTGTGCCTAATAAACTAGCCAATTATTTTATAAATACAGTGAAATGAGAATAATACATTTATGTGCTGTGTTTACTGTGGGCTTGTAGCACGCCGGGGTGCGCCTGGTCCGGAAGCAGCTGGAGACAGGGACACGGGCGGTGTGTCTCCCTCCGGCTGTGTGCTAAAGGTCTGTTTTCTAAAACCTTCAAATCACAGAGCACTAAAATGAAATGAAGGAAAGAATGTTCTTGGACATACAGTCTGCTTATATTTCACAGGAAAGAAGGAATGGTTTTCTACTGACCCTACCCAGTCCCAGAAAGCAATTCAGAAGCAGTACTCAAATATTACATAACATATCTTACATCAGGTTTATTTTGCAGGGGCTAAGTTGATTTTCATTAACATATTAATTATTTATAATATCATTATTTATTCACCATATCCCAACAACCTGTTCCAATAAATAAATAAATCATATGAAAATTTAAATTTATATATAAGGTGATGGATTTAATTTTTGAGATTGAATTTTTTTTTCAAGAAGCCACAAGGAAAGCAAAGATAAGAGAGTGAACACAGACATTGAAGAAGGCCTAATTTTTATGCATCTTTGAAGTTGTTGAGTTGCCACATGTATTGGCCTGCAATCATAAAAGTAAAATTTGATGCATGGGAGTGAATGACAACCCCTTGTACCTATATACCTTATATTATACATAATAGGAGTTATTATAGTGAAGAGACTGAAGGCTATTTTTCCGTTGCTATGTATGTACTTGTGTACTCTTGGAATGAAGTTCTTTTATATGATGGAATGATTTGAAATAAATTTTAAAAGACAGGTAGGATTTTTTTGGTGTAAAACAACAACACATCCAGAAGCAGACAGACACATCTGATAGCCACTCAAGGTCATCCAATGAGAGTCCCTCGGCAGAAATTCCAGTCCCCCATCCCTCTATTCTCACCATTAGACTGACCCCGTTTTCAATCCCACCCCTGGGGCCATTATCTGTTGTATGCATTAATGGATTTTTTCTAGAGAGATGAAAGTGCTATTGAAAAAACAGTGCCATACAAAGTGGCAACTCTCGAAAAGCTCTGTTTCAGTCAAGCAAAAAGACCATCACCGCGACTAGACTTAAATACAACGATTTTTACACAAAAAGAAAAGAAAAAAAGACAGAAAAAAACAAAATAAATAGCTTCTCGCAACATTGTCCTTTGATTAATAGGAATTAGCATAAGACATTTATCGCTGCTACATTTTAAGGAAATAAACCATTAGGATCGGATTCCTGAAAAACAGGATGCTAAACATAAGGACCGTAAACTCACCATACCTTAACAAATAATAGTTGTATCACTTGTGAAATATTTTATATATTAAGTAAGAATGCAAAAAAGAATAATAAGAGTGAAAGGATTGTTAGAGGCAGTGACCCATGCAGTGGTTGTAAGCAGCTCTCTGCCAAGGGCTGGCCAAATAGTTCCTGCGGTAAAGGACAAGCTTGGGAAACAGCTTTAAAAGACACGGAGCCCGGTACAATTTTAAAGGCTGCCGTGCTAGACCTTCTTGCCAGTGGGATCGTATGGATGGATTCTTTCTGTTAATGCTTGCATAAAGGGATTGGTTATGCTCCCGAAATTTCAAAATTTTCCACAGTTTTTTTTTTTTGTTGCTCTAGGCACTTCTGATCGTCTTGCACTGCCCTGGTAGAAAACAAAGCTGAAAGTAAGCTAAGTTAACAGTGTCCTCAGGGAAGCCAGTCGAAATCTGCGACGATAGAGCGATTACTTGTGTAAGTCTAGATATGTAGATCTATCAAACCCGTGCCTCAGGAAACTGGCAGGTGACAGAGTCTGATTTCTGCATAATTGAAAAAACGCAGGTTATTTCTTTGTCCTCAAGGCCCATGTGAAATAAGGCTACGGTGCAATCAATTAATTGGTGACAAAGAGCTCATGGCAGACGAGGGCTCAAGTCTTTCAATCACTGTGGAAAACAGTTCCACTTGCCCCAGTATGAAGACGCACCTGAGTTGCTCCATGAAACTGTGATCAGAAGTTCCAGAGAGCATAATCAAGGCATAATTACACGGCATGGAGGGAACACAGCGCATTAATTAGAACCCACGCGAGGAGAGGTGGAGCAAAGGGCTAAACGCGTTACAAGTGTGTAACTAAACAAGAATGAGCTGCCATCAGGTTGACTCCAGCACTTGAAGAGTGTCCTGGATGGGAGAGATGTCCAGCTGCACCGCTTCCCCCGCGAGTGCTACTTAATTTAGAGCTGACGTATGCAGCTGCAGGAGCCTGTGTCTACTGGTGTTAATCTATTCAGCTGTCTGTGCTTGTGTGTGTAGTGGCCGGAGTATGTACTCTGTGGATTTGCTGCATCCTGAACATGCCGGACAAACTGTGGTTATTGAGTGTGTTTTGTGGTGCAGACACGTCTGTGGGTTTGTTTAGGAGAAAGGGTTACCTTTATCTTAACTCCCCTACACCCCTTGCTGCACCCCATTTGCCTTTGTACATAGTGTGTCTGTGTCTGTGTGTATGAAGGACTCACCCGGAGTCTGCGTCCAAACACAGTGACCTGCCCTCGTGCCTGCTCCTTGCGTTGCCTCCACTCCACCAGATTGAGACCATTGTCAATGGGCAGGGTGACGTTTCGCTTGCTGAGAGTGGGATTGACGGTGCCGGCCAGCAGGTGGGGCTCCGTATGCAGGGACACCTCCATGCCATTGGCGAGCACTAGCCTCAAGGAGCCATCCAGGCCCATATAGTAACTGTTGTGCACTTGATCTAAGAGAAAAATGCAAGACATATATAAACACACACTTGCAATACTGGAGCACTAAGTGGAAGTAAATCCGTTCCGCACCTGTCAGTCACTGTCCCCACTAACCAGAATGCTCAAGGTAAATATCGGTAAGTAATTAATCCCCAGAGCACCACTTTCACCATATGCATCAGTGAAAGTCAATCAGTCTCCTGTCAGCACACATCAAGAGGGGCTCTTGATGAATACACTAGCTTTAGGGATTATTGGGAATTAATGAATCGCTAGAGAAAAGACCAATTACTTGATTGCATGCACTTTGATGAAATTACAGAGCAAACACAGACATATAAATTTAAGCAAAGCATGTTTGATCGTAAGTAAATTACAAAGTGGAAACAAAGATCTTGTCAAATTGACAGCTGCTTCTTATCTTAAAAATGATTGTGCCTCTTTATTCCTCTGTCAGATAGTCACATATACACTCGATGTTTTATAGGGTGCTTAAAGTTTATGCAGTTGTGGATACTAACAGGCAAAAAACCTTATGAAACCTTATGAAGACCCCACTCACTTCCATGCAAAACTAGGGCACGAACAGAGAACCCCACCAGGAGAGGAAGCCCTCTGCACTCCAAGCTCACCGTAAATCCAAGCCCACAGCCCACTGCACTCCAAACTCACATAAATTGTGCTTTCAGCTAGTTGCATGTCATAACTTTAGGTGATGTAATTTACTGTGCATAAAATGCACACCTCATTAAAAAGACTAAATAAAAGCATGACCCAAACATTCAGTGATATTAAAACATAACTGTCATTGGAAAGGAATACAAATCTAGTACAAAGTTACATACGCACACACGCAATAGTAAATCACTCTCTGCTGGGCTGTGATGCGCTGGGAGGCGAGATGCTGGAGTAGGGCATGAGAAGACGAGCCCTGAGTAAAACGTGCTCATCATTGGTGTAGCAGACCTCACAAGCTTAGTCACCCAGCGTCAGCGCGAATGCCATATCGGTCCATGTTTTGTACCGCAATGAAACGATTAGCGCTCGAGTGTAGCGCGTGAGGTCGAGCGCGTGGCTCTCTGCCCGGTCCGAGACGGCATACAGTGCTTTGTTCCCCCACAGGGTCAATTTCAGTGATGTCAATGAGGGAAAAAGTGTCACAGACACATTTAGCCAAGAACAAAGCCTTTTATCTGTTACAATACGGAGCTGGTCGTGTTCAGAACTGTCAACTATTAATTAGTGTGGAATCTGATTAGGTGCACAACAGGGCCAGCGCCTGACCTCACTTGAAATGCCAGCTAAATTATATGTCTGGTTTAGTAGGCATTGAATTTATAATATATTTCACTATATATTAATATATGCAAAACCATGATGTACATCAGAAAACATCTCTAAAGATATGCTGATCACGAAAGACATGCTAATCCTTGCATTACCAACTATAATACAGAAAACCTTGCACAGAAACAAACAAGCTGCATTAGACAAAGTAATTTGGTCATTTTCATCTCTTGTGAAATGCAATGGCTTCAACAACATGCGTGATTTAAAAATATTTATCAATATTTGTGTCTTAAAATTCAGAATGTCTGACGTGTTCTTATTTAGTGGTTTTTCTCCAATAAATCCACAGACACTAGTTCTCCTACAGAACAATGTCGGTGTCTATCTTTTCCAATTTGCTGTCAATCTCTTTCAGTAGCAGATTTCTTTTCTTCCATGCCCCGCCCCTTCTCAGTACCCCTTTCATCACCTTAATGTGAAAAAGCACTTTCACCGTGCACTCTGTAGCCTCTCCTACCAACAATACCCGGGAGGCTCTTGATCTTCCCAGTAACAAAGGAAATGTACAGTCAGAAAGCACATTTGGCCAGCAAATAAATCCTAGCCCTGTGTACTCACCCTGCATGAGGGTGTAGATGGTTCCCCAGGCAGACAGGTTGGTGGAGACGGTAATGTCCTCCTTATTGGTTGCGTCTATCCAGAGCCTGACAGAGTTGTCCGAGTCAGCACGCAGGCTACTGATCTGCCCGGTTGGGTAGGTGACATTGGTGAGTCGGCCATAGCCGTCGTACCTGAGAGACAAAGAAAAAACGGAGATGGTGAGGATGGAAGAGTTGTCAAGTGAGAGCTCCCTGCTTGGAGTGAACAGACAGTGGGTCCCGCTTTTAGATGTTTTACCATTGCTCCAGAAACTTACAGCACCTGTTTAATTATACACTGTGAGCGCGTCTTGACATTGTTGTAAAAAATAACAACTGAATGTATCCACCGCCCAATTTTAAGTTATCCAGATATAGAAACAAAAAACAAAAAAAGGATACGATCATGTAAGCGATCATGTAAATTTGAAACTCTCAAACATAAATCATTGCATCGACGCATTCTCGTTGAATCTTAGTATCTGTGACACAGAGAAAAGCTCAATCAATATATCGAGCTGCTGCAATGACTACATATACGGAAGATAGCAGAATGCGCAAACATTTGTCATTTTTAGGCCACTCTGAAAAATAAGCCACAGCCCCTGGGTGGCACGAGACTGAAGTGAAGACTGATTCTCACCATTCCGCAGGAAGGCCAGCCTCAATGCAGACAAGGCAATTTCGCAAAGCTTATTTACAGTTAAAAACGAGGGGGGGGGGAATAATCTGTTTTATTACTGAGATAAGCTAGTCTTACACTCAGGCAGACAAACATCACAAACAGGTGTCAGGGGGGATTCAGATAAGAATCTTTTTAAAAACACAAATCAATTCCATTCCTTGCAGAAATTCACACATATATATAAGCTCTTACGGATGTATTAATAAACCCAGGACACAGCTGCTTTTCTTTCAACAAATTTAAATATTGGGATGGAAGGTAGTGGTTGTGCGTCAGAGCTGAGGTTGTGGAGTGAAGGTTCTCTGGTATTAATTTAACCTTGCAATTTTTTGTGGCAGTCTATGACTTGGAGTGCAAAAAGAACACATAGCAAGCCTATCATTTCTAGTCAGACTCTGGTCCTAAATCTAACTATTTGTCAGCCCTGGCAAACACGAGAGAGCTTTTTCATTATACTTATATGTATATGTATATATAATCTCCTCTAATAAAGACTCAAATTAGGCCGTAAATCCACCTTTTATCTACGGCGCGATTACAAACGGCACATTGTGATAACTGTGAAAGCTGGAGCAATTCATGGGATATTCTCATATCTGGGGATCAATATTTTATCAAAAATAAAGCATACAAAGAATATATTAATGATAAGCATGTTTTTGAGACTCATGCACATAAAAAAAATAAAACCCCTCTTATACAGAGCACTTTACCATGAAATAGTTTACCACATTTTGACCCCAATATAAATCAATCCCAATATATTAAAAGCCCATCTGTTCAGTTTCTCCTCTGACCATCTTGGGAGCTGAGATAGAGGGTGGAACGTGACTTTAGAAACTTCAGATGTAAAGAGATTTCCCTATTGTTGCTTCTCTAATAGTTGTTCTAGCACTGCTTTTAGGTGGAAAGGACTCTGATCATCTTCATGGCTACCTTACCTTACTTCTCACCATATTTTTGCCATTTTTTATTTCTGCAGAGGCCACATTGCTTGATTTTTAGCTTATAACCATATTTTTCTTTTTCTTTAGTCTTGTTCCTCCCCCTCTCCCTGGAATTATACAGATAAGCTGTTGCCAAAGAGGGGTATCATCTCCAGTGCAGTCAATGGTAGCACGAGCCAAGAATCAAGATCAAACCACCTGTAGTGCACTGTTGGCTCGTCGAAACAACGCCTGGTTACTGAAGCTGTTAAACTATCAACTCAGCTCCTCACTGATTACACGGATTATTATTCAGTTTTATTCTACAGTGCCCCCGGGGATTATTCTTTCTGAGAAAAATAATTATTTCTCAATAAAAAAAATTATTTTCTTTGAACAATTTAACTTCTCATATTTTGAGTTTACATTTGACCACTATTATTCCATTTTCCAGGAGTCCTCTCAACTGCGTCTGGGGTCAGGAATTTTTCCCCCCAGTTTTTCCTATCTGGCACTGGGTTTAAAAATAAATAAATTAAATTCCCACTGAAAATTGCAAACTGTTTAGCAGTTTGTGACAAATTCTATTTGTAAAAATGTGCTATAACAATCAAGTTTTATTGACTGATTTGGTATAACCCACAACTTATTACTGATCGTGTTCAATACCCAAGACAGCTAAATGAATTAAATCTGTCACTTTAATCTCCAGAGAAAAACGCAGGTACAAGAGATTCACCAGATTTATCATTCTCCAAATGATATTTCATTAGCTGTGAAAATATAACATAAAACAGATGTCTGTACTAAGTTCCATCTTGCTGAGTGAACTGAAATGACATGCAATGCTGTTTCACAAAAGCAGCATTACAAAAATGATCAGGTCCTCTCTGCCCCTGAAAGAAAGCAAGTGTTCGCTGGCAGCCATCTAACGTAAACTGAAGTTTCTGCTTTTTATTATCATCTATACTGCGCAAAATGTAGTTTTGTGTTTGATCCGTGGTATTGTGGTAGTTACCTAGTTAGCAAACATAGGCAACAATAAATAGCTCATTTTTAACAAATAACCTGCCGATGTATGCAAATCGCCCAAGCTAACGTTAGCTAGGGAAAAAAAAACCTTTGTATTAATTGGTTAGCGATGAATGTTTCCCCAAGTGGATAAACTAGCTTGATTAACATCGATTGTTCGAAGTGAATGCTATTTTCACTTTACCTGGGTTTATTGTTGGACAGAATAACCTTATGGGGCATTCAAACAAAAATCAGCTAATGATTTATGTGTTATATATTTTTGGATCAAGTATTGGGCACTTAGGTAACTTAAGTAATTAAAAATTGGAAATTGGCTGCACTGACCGTGTTTTAAAGTTCAAGCATAAAAATAAAAAAACCCACTGACTAACATAAATGTCCAAAACCTAAGCCTGGATATTGACCAACAGTTCTCTGCATATCAAAATGTGTGGGTTTTATTGATGTAGAAACCCTCTTGATCATTACTTGCCGTAAAACAATAACAAGGACTATCGCTGCGCAGCTGAATCCAATGCAGAACTGCATCATCAATGAGTAGTCTACAACCACGCTGATGTCTTTGTCATTTAATGCAATTACCGAATTCTGTCTACATGCTGAACAAATAATGCAGGGATGAATTAATTTCAGGCTGGTAATAAAATATCAGTGCCAAAACATCGTGGAACACGTTGTTAGAGGATTAATGAGAGAGCACGTTTAATCCAAAGTGTGGAAATTAGATTCCTGACCCTCAGACTGCAGCATAACCTTCAACAAACGTAACAACAAAAACAAATAATTTAATTGGAGCTAAATCATTAAATAAAACGTTAAACTAAAGGAAAATATATAAACCCAAATGTTCAAATATATAATAATCTCTGTGTACCATAACACAGAGCATTTAGGTTTTACCTTTTACATTATTATGCCTTTCTAATTGGTGGTCATAATAAATACATGTTACAGATTTTTTTCACATTTAATGTGTAAAATAAATAAATTTAAATACATACATCATTTCACACCTTTTTAATTATTTTTAAAAGTCACTGAGTTGGGGTGTGCACTTTTAACAGAGACCCAGTTGCCCCAATTACCAACAGATGTCAGAGAAACTTGACAATTATAATGATTATCTTGTTGTATAGCACTTGGGAGCAAACTACATTTATATGTACTGAATATCGTTTCAATATCGTACCTATTTTGGTATCTTATTTCTTCTACTTATGAAGAGAAAACATTATTACATGCTATCGTGTAAAGTACTATTAGCGGGTTGCCAAAGTTTTAATTTGGTCCCAGTTACAACTCCCCCAAGTGCAGCAAAAACACATTTAAAACAGCTTCAGGAACAATTAATTTTAGGTGTTAGATATGCAAGACGTTTTGCATAATTGTATTACTACATGCAATATAAATTAGCCATAATATATAATTTGTTTAACGTATTTAAAATAATATATACTGTAAATGGATACAGGAAGAAGGCAAAACCACATTATCATTGAATAAATGCAGGTTGGATACACAGGAGTCAATTGGGTTTGGACTTGTCAACATCCTGAAATCTGCTTTCCACTTAAATTTTAAATGTAGTCTCTAATAGATAAACGACCGCTGAGAGCAATTAATTTGGATTTTAAGAGATGAGTTGTGATTTAATTTTTTGATTCAAAAGCCTGTACTATGGCTTTTTTTAAATGCCAATGTAATGCACGGGCCAGGCTGCAGACATCCAATATTGCTGCCTAACCCCCAGAACCCATTAAGGATATCCATCATAATTAATAACAGGCCTCAAAATAACAAATTTCATCATGGATTTTGCTATGATTGTTTATTATGAAATAAAATGGGACTAAATCTTTTATTTTGTCTGCTGCTGTTTTAGTAAATTTGCAGCTAGGCTTACCGTATAAGTCACTGTTGTTTACAAATGAATTGATTAATATAAAATAGACTTGCATTTCTTGAGTAAAAATTAACTGAGAACACACCAATTGGCCATGCCTTATTTCCATATTTAAAAAAATACTTTAAATAGCACACATGCTTAGCATGCTTAGCAGATGCCCTTATCCAGAATGACAGTTTTACACTTCACCCATTTATACACAGGATATTAGCTGAATTAATTTATGTCTCACTCAAGGGTACAACCGCATTTCACCTCCTGGGAACTGCACCACCTGCTGCCCTTAGATACATTTAATCAACCTCTGATCTACACCAGGTGGAAAATTATTAACTTTTTTCTTTATGCAGAGCTTATTTTAAATAAATAAATAAATAAATAAATATCTTTTGTTTCCAAACTGTAAAATTTGATTGATCATCTGGCAAATGTCTTTGATGAGACATCCTGCACAGATTACCACCGCTGCTATATATATATATATTTCATGTACTGTACACTTCAATCTGGCAGCATAGCACAGCCATTGGCTAGAAGTACATGATATGATAAATATAATCATTGTTGAGGGTATCTACATCAAAGAAGCACCCATATACTTACTCATAGAATGTAGTCCATCCATTGTCATTAGTCTTTGTTGCAAGCAGTCCTGAACTACCATGGTAGGTCATTATGGCTAGGTCTTGTCCTTGGGCAGCCATACTTCTGAGGGCATTGTTAGTTCCAACAGTCAGCCGGAAGGTCTGTCCATCTGGGACAAGAAGCCACAGAGGCACTCCAGTAGAGTCTCTGTGGACATTCACGGTATTCTTGTTCATATCAACAATGGTGCTTATATCTCCCTCTCCTGTGTAGGTGATGTTGTACATGTAGTCTCCTGTGGTGAGGCTTTGAGTGTGAATGTGGCTGCCGTTGGTGTCGAACAGATAGATCTCATCATCGATGGGGGAGGAAACCTCATACAGGTTGAGGGGGTTGAGATAGGGCTTATTTTTACGGACATATCGTATACGGATGTTGCCCAGGTCTGCAATGAACAGCTCCCCGTCTGGAGACACAGCCAAGGAGGAGGGAATGTTGAGTTTGGCGTCCTTGGCATAGCCGTCATCTCCGGAGTAGCAGTCGCAGTTGGGGTCATTCTTACAGTCACAGCCGCTAGGCGCTCCCGCCACTAAAGATATCTCCCCAGCGGTGGACACCATGCGCACTCGGTTAATCTTCTTCTCGTCGGACTCGGCGATGTACAAAACGCCACTGTGAGAGACGGCCAACGCCGTGGCGGACTCCAAAGTGGCGTGGACGGCCACCTTGCTGAGCAGGATGTGGTCAATGCCTGGGACTTGGCAGTGCATAGGGCGGCCTGCTGCAATGCGGACCTGGTGGTTCCCAGTAATCTGAAGTACCACATTGTTGTCAAGGACATATAAGGAATTGTCCATGGGGCTGATGGCAAGGTCCGTGGGCCACTCCAGGCGAACCTGGGAGACAGATCATAACGTCAAAGAAATGGATTAATTCAATAAAAAATAAATCTCAAATAAGGGTTTAGAAATTGAAAAACAGAAAATAAAGAACTGTGTGGGAAACTTTGTATGGATAAACAGTAACTGCAAAGTTGACCAATTGTTCAACAGAAGATCAGAGAGGGAGGAGAAGAAAAAAACAGTCAAGTGAACAGATTAACCAGATACAATACAGAGAAATTCACTGGATGTGCTTGGCTAAATACTGGTGCTATCTATCAGACCATTTAGTGGATGTCTTTTTTGTCTGCTCAGGGTTATTCATTTCTTAATGGAAAAACACTCCAGGAAGCAAAGTCCTTGAAAAGGAAACTGAACACCCTTATCAGACAGCTTTTCTACCTCAAGATTCCAAAGTATTATCCATTGTTCTACAAATGATGCATCTGGCTTTTAACAAGTGCACATAATTGACTCTGAAGAAAATCTGAGACTTCTCATTTCTAACAAATGCTTTGAATGGAGAAAATAAAATAGTAATTCTTTATTATTCATTATCCAATGAACTTGAAGTCAAAAGTAATTAGTTAGGTGACACTGCTGGTTATGAAAGAACCCAATATGAGGATAACATTGCTGCAGGAGTTTATACATTTATTCTACAGTGTGCAGTGGTACACTTTCTAGTAGCTACTCCCTGCCCTGACTAAATCAGAAAGTTATACCCAGAAATGGGTTCTAAAAAGAGGAAACAATATTATACTATTTTGGAGATTTTGAATTTTTTAGAAGAATAAATCAAGTGTTTTGTTTTTAAACTAACCAGTGTTCTTAGTTTGACAATATTTATATGTTGAATATACCTTAAGTTTTGTCCTTAGAGATTGTATGCCAACTATAGAATCTCAGTCGGTATATGCATAATTAAAAAGGTATAATAAACAGGCAGTCTTTCAGTGAATAGAACTTTGGACAGAAGACTGATTTATTGTCAATACCTGTTTTCTGAGTTGTAAGGGAATTTTTGGTGCAGTACATGACGATGATGTATATATCCGGGACTGCCCACACTGCACGGCCATGTCAAGGTAATGGGCCGGACAGACGCACACACAAACTCAAACACACACACATGCACACACACAGACTATATTGATAAACTCTCAATCCCTTTGCATGTCCAAATCAGTTCTCTAACACCAAATACTTTCCTGGTTTGGAATAACCCCCATTCTGTGAAGCCCTCATTCTGTTTTAAAAGGACCTCGGCTACAGTGT